>CABFOW010000068.1:277234-314335 GCA_902141385.1 Timema californicum | reverse complement strand
AGGGACGGTGTGTCGCGGTGGCCCTCTTCTATACGAAAGTCTAGAAGAGAGGAGGTCATCGTGACGAGGCTCCGCGTCGGGAATACTTCATTGACCCATGGATTTTTATTGAGAGGGGATCCACCTCCAGTGTGTGAGTTTTGTGATGCTCCCCTTAGTGTGCACCACATTTTGGCGGAGTGTCGCAAACTAGCCCCTATCCGCCTGGCTCTTGATTTTAAAGGTGACCTACGTTTTTTATTGCGTGATAGTGCGGATGGAGTTATTTGTTTACTTCGTTTTATACACCAGGCGGATCTTTTTAATGCCATTTGAGTCACTTTTATAAAGTGACTCATCTGGATATATATCATTGAGACATTTTTAACATTTTAGTATTTTAAAATGTTTGTTTTGTCTTTTTAACCTGTATATGGTTTTAATATGTTTGTTTTGTCTTTTAACTCACATATTGTTTTAATATGTTTGTTTTTTCTTCTTATCGGAGTGATACACATGTTTTTGTTTTTTTTAGCAAGTGTATCACTCATTTGTACTAAGAGCCCATTTGAGCACTCCTATGGAGTATCTCAAATGGGTATTTTATCTCTTTATCTATTATCTATATCATTTATTATTTTGTGTATTTGCCTGTATATTCTACAGGTAAATTATTATGTGTCTCCCCTATGGGGATTATACTAGATTTTAATATATTTCAAGGCCCTAATGACCTCAATGTATCGATGGGCCTTAAAATCTTAGTAATAATAATAATATAATTTGCTAATTGTATTAAATAGTAAAAAAATCTGTTTGCATTAAATATTTATTATAGTTTAACCTCTTTTTTTACTAAAAATTAACTTATATAATCTTATTCAATAACCTGTGCTGATTAATTGTATGAGCTTAACTAGGTGTTTTAGTAAAGAAAAAAAATTGTAAATAGTTTGAATTGAATGAAGAATACTTTTTGTTTATAATTAATTGCTACCTCAATTACTTATAGAAAAATGTAGAAGTAACATTATTTAAAAATATTAACAGAATTATTTTATAGCTTTAACAGCAGCAAAATCGTAATTAATATTTTTAGCAATATATTTTTCTATTGATAGAATTGCCAGGTGCGTTAACCTGTCTTGACCCATTTATTATTTTCAGCTTACTAGAACCTCGTTAGCTTACTAAAACCTCGTTCACCAGACACTCAAATAACTGGCAATGTTAAAAGTAATCTGAAAGCAATGATTAAGTTTGGTGGCTATGGAAATTTTGTGGATTAAATTTAATAGGTCAAGAGAGGTTGCTTTTGAAAAATCCCGACCTTTTTCAAGTAAAGAACTGGCTTGAAGCTTAAAACTAGCTATTTCCCCCCTCTATTACAGAAACATTCAAATCCTTATTATATTTGCTAAGCGTTTTGCCCTAGCTTTTAAATCGTCTACAAACATGGATTGCAAAGACTTGCCCGTTAAAAGAAATTAGTCATTTAACACTCCAATAAAACATTTAGAACGTCATTCCATTTGTTCTAAGACTTTGTTCAAAATAACATGAAGGTCAATACTGAACCTTTGTTTTCCTGTCAAAACAGTGTCCTCAATATTTTTTTAAAGTCAGTCTTTTCCTTTTCTTTGCCCTTTTCTCCTTGAAGAAACGGTCAATTTCAAGAGTTGTTGCAGCACAGATGTTCGGAGTTCGATGCTTCATCCAATATAACATCAATCCCTGTATCTCGGATGTATTTTAAAGAATGTTTAAATCCAGTCACGTGACTAACTGCACGGTCATATCTTTGTGTTGTAGCTGTTCATTCACGTGGGAGATCTGATTTCGTATTTTGTCCCACATAACAGAGTAGCAAACTTAAAATTAATTTGTTTAAGAATATTTTTAACCACTGATAAACAGTCATGAAATTGAGGGTTGTTAGTAATTTCCTCTAAGGCCTCGATTACTTTATCAAGCTGTTAATAAAGTACATGAACAGCAGAATATTTGGATGCTTATTTTGTATCACAGTGACACTTGAAAGTGGTATACAATTTGTTGGATAATATTTTCCACCTTTTGACACTGAAAGCAAATAATTTGTACAGTTCTTGTACTGTTCCAAAATATGTGATAGCATTTAGAGACACTCCAGCAGCGTGAACACCAACCAAGTTCAATGAATGAACAGCACATGGCATAAAATGTGCGTGGCTGTTAATTGTTTGTATACGGGCCTGGACTCCTGAATATTTCACCGTCATATCTGAACCATTATCATATATTTCCCCTCGACAATTATGAGTATCAAGTTCATCGGCTTCTATTTTTGTGTATAATTTCTTCAGTTAAACCAGCTCCAGTCGTTTTATTAGTTTTTATAAAATCAATGAAACTTTCTTCAATAGAGCAAACATCCTACGAAACTTTCACATACATAATAATCTGACACATTTGTTCATGATGGGCTACCTCTGGTGTACAATCATATGAAATTGAGAAATATCTTGCCTCTCTTATATATTTTATAATTTCTTGGCATCCAGTGTCACTTATTAAATTGTTAAACTTATTTTGAACTGTTGGAGAAAAGTAATTTGAAATTACTTTTTTTTCTTTACTTAAGGTAATATTCTCTTTTATCTGTTTATTATAATGAGAAACAAACTCTAGCAAATCTAAAAAAATCCCACAGTTATTGGCCTAATGTATATTTGTACTTGAACCTCAAAAAGCTAAGTTTTTGACTGCACTAAACAAAATGTAATCAACAATAATATTGAGAATGTGTCATAATTTCTCTTTTTCTTTTATGGTCATTTCCTGTAGCTCAGTATCAATTTTACTGCCCTCATTAACCCTTTTTCAAAGTTATCACTTTATGTTATCACAATTATTATCTTGGATTAAAGGAGCATTAAAACAAAAGGTTTTTTTAATATACGTTTATTTTCTAAATCAACACATTATATCCAACTCAGCTTGTTATTCACATAATATGGTGTTAGTGTTAGCATAGTTGAGTGATCTAAATTCATTACTTGAGATTGTACTTGTATGTCATTGAATTAAATGGATGGTTGATATTCACAACTGACGGGGTTCCCAAAATGTAGTTTATTAGTTATTACACTCTATTCAGGCAAATGATATAACTTCAGGTTAGAGGAATATCATTTTTTATCCAGACCAATCCGTACCCAAAATCACTACCCAAACGAATTGTATATCTATATTCAAGGAGTCACAAAGTGACCACGAGATCAACAGATGAGTAAGTTTTTGTAAAACCAGAATTTTCCTTCATAATGTGTCCTTTGGACCTTTGTATATTTAAGAATGGTCCTCCATATTTTGTTTTAACTGCCGCAACCACGTCCCCAATTGTTACCTTTATTTGATACATTAATCAACACCCATTGAAATCCTATGTTAATTTTATTAATAAACTTAATAAAGCAGTTCCTTAAGTATTAAAAGTCGTAGCTAAGAAAGTAAACGTCCCCCCACTCAGGGCTCAGCAACACTAAGGCTTATCGACCAACTCGTTACAGTTTATGTACCTGACTCGACTAGCATAAGCAAGCTCTGATAATTTCAGAATGGAAGCACGAGATCAATTTAAATCACGTACTGACACTACAGACGCACAACGATTTTTTTTTATTACCAAACATTGAATTGACAAGTTGACATGTTGCGTGGAGGGTTTAGGGGATTATAAGGGCTTTAAGATGGGAATGAATGATGGTAGTCTAATAGGGTTCTAAAAATAGATGAGGCTGTCACACTACTCTACTGGGGGTTAGAGGCCTCCCGATGGATGACTTCTTGGGGTCACACATCGCTTATCCGAGCAGAGCCTTTAAAAGTTTGTGGAACACCTCTGGGACAATCACATTGTTCCCAAACCCTAGACGAGCAATTTGGTAGATAGATCCAGGTAGTTTGTCGTTGAATAAGGACTCCACGAGCTTCTGGAAGTAGTTTATGATGCTTGGAATGTCCAAATCCCGATGTAGAGCCCTATTGAAGACCTAGCTTGGGATGTCTACAACGATTCTCAAACATCGGCTATCGAATAACCATATCTTGCCCATATGATATTCCACTATGCATCTCCAGGCAGAACACGCATATTTGGATGACCTAATCAGCTGCTGGTACAGCAGCAGACCATTTCCCAGGGACAAGGCACTAGGCTTGCCCTGGAGTCGACCTAGGAAATCCAGATTCTTTTTCGCGCGGGTCAGTCTGTCTGTCAGGCAGTGGCGGCTCGTGTATAGGCACTGCGGAACTGCTGCACTCCCTATTTTCACTTGATATTATCGATAGCATTTAATATAATGAGTCATTTTTTCTTTAACTCTTTCTTTATTTTTGTAGTACAATATATATTCCTTAAGCTTAGTGTCAGTACTTCAGTAGCTATTCCCCAGTTTATGAAAAATATACAAAAATCTTTGTATGTAACTGTGCGCTTCAGAGTGCCAGCGATGTGGTGTTTGACTGCTGTGCGCATGCACACATAGGCGTGGGTAGGCAGGAAGTTGGGACTGCACTGTTGCTCTCGCAGTGCCGACTCTGGCGTGATGGTGGAAGGAAGTTGTTTTTTTGTTACTCAGCGAGCGTGTGTTGTGCTTAAAAACCATGTACCATATTCTTGAATGTTATAAAGTGTAGAAGAGTGTAGAATAAGATTATTATTCTGCTTTCAGCTATTCTATTTGATTCATTTTTTTTTCGCCTCTTTTATTTAACAGAAAACTTTAACCATGGACTTGCATCCCCACGAAATAAGTTCTATGACTGTAACTAAGGAAGTGTGTGACTATGTATGTGTTGAAATAATGGACAAATATTATTCCACTAAACACTTAGTAGCTGCTAAATTGTTCAACCAGAATTGCTTCACTAGTTTTAAGAATGAACATCCCACAAAATATATAGTACTGACCACTGAAGCTTATCCTATGATTGACAAAGAAAAGCTTGAAACTGGACTAAAAGTATTCTATTGTAGGGCTGATATTCATTAATATTGCAAATTAATTGAGCTGCTGAAATTTTTCTTGGAAAATAATCTAGATTATGTTTTTAGTGAAAATACGAAACTGATAAAAAATCCTCTTGACAATTCCCATGACTACATCAAAGGCAGAGCGCTGCTTTTCAACATTGAAAAGAATAAAAACTATGAGCACTATGAATTCGGAAAGACTAAATGCGCTTGTCATTCAGAGATAAAGAAAGAAATTATTGAACTTTTCGCGTAAATTAAAACAAGAAGAATGGATTTCATTTTTAAATAACTAGATAAAGCTTGAACTGTAACAATTTAAGTTAAAGTAAGTAAAAAAGTGTTTTTTGTTAAGACTTTATCAAGTTCCTGAATAAATTTTCTTTGTATACATGTTTTACACAATTTTAAAACCAAGGCTAAACATTTTCTCTGAAAATTGAAAAATGACACCTGAACACGGGAATCGAACCCGGGACCTTCGGCTTTGTACGCCAATGCTCTTACCACTGAGCTATCCAGGATTCGTCCCATGCCCATGGTCATTCTTCACTCATAGTTTAAGGCAGAGTCTAAGATGGACGTGCGGAAGTCGTCAGCTTATAAACATGTGATTATCTAAGATCACAGCCATCAGACAACGCAGCCATGAGCGACTCGGTAGTTGGCATTTTTGCAGCCATTCGACAATTTTATATATATAATTGTACAGGATTTGCATATATTAATGAAACAAATAGCCGAAACTATTGTTAATGCATTTTAGTGGGGATAGTCCGGCGTACTAAGCCGAAGGTCCCGGGTTCGATTCCCGTGTCCAGGTGTCATTTTTCAATTTTCAGAATATGATATCTATGATGGACTATCCCCACTAAAATGCATTAACAATAGTTTCGGCTATTTGTTTCATTAAACATTTTCTGGTGCAGCACCCCCACTAATTTTAGCTACGAGCCGCCACTGCTGTCAGGTGTTGTCGTTAGATCAGTTTAGTGTCCAGCGTAAGACCGAGGTACTTAGCACTGTCCCCCCTCATGATTTTATCTCCGAGAAACCAGAGCGAGGCTGACCTGTCATACTTTCTCTTTCATGTGAGGAGCATGCTTGTGCTTTTTTCCACGTTGATACTTATACGCTAGGGGGTCAACCACACCTGCATTAATCTCAGGTGCCTCTTGAGGTAAATCGCTACAGGGAGCTCTCTCCATGACTCCACTACAAGAGCCGTGTCATTCCAGTACAGTGCTGAGCTGGTGTCTGGGAACATCGGAATGTCATTTACAAACTGACTGTAGAGCATGTAGCCCACTATAGACAGACCCCTGTAGCATTCCAGCCTGGATGTGTCTGACGTAAGATGTAGTGTTCACATAGGCTGTGGAGAAGGTTTGGTTAAAGAAAATAGGATTGGAGGGTCATTACTAAGTCATTGAGATACCATCAACAGTAATCATTTTAACACATTGGAGTGTATTCCTGAGTACACCCTGAGCTATCTCTAAAGTTTTTCCCATTTAACTTCATAGATATTATCAAGAATACATTCATGAATTAGACTATTGGTCAACGTGTTGGGAAGGCTGATATATTGGTAAGACTAAGGCAATGACGGGCCTTAGCTGGTTTGTGGAATAAGAGGATGGTGGTATGTTCCAGAGTTAAGGGAAATTATTATGAAACAGGGCGGAGTTGAACAACTCTATGGAAAATTCAACAACCTCCAAGGGTAGAATTCAGAAGACCACATTTATAATGCTATCAATCTCGGGTGCCTCACCGAGTCTTAGAGAGGCCAGGACCTGTAACATTTCAATCATGTTTTTGAGCTCGGGCTCGTCTAAGAGACTGTGGAAGTGCACACCAATGACCTCTACGTGCGTAGTGTTCACTGGGTATGATGGGCTGTCAGTGGGTACAAACTACACTTACAAGTACTCAGCAAGAATATCGGTCTTTTCTTGATCGAAGTTAACCATCCCATGCCGTCCTACAATATGCAGCCATGTTATGGGCATCCGCATTAAGTTCCTCATTATTTGACACAATAATTTAATTCAATTTTAGCCCTCAATATCAACATTGGGAGACATCCAGCTTCACACTGAGATAAGCCTGTAAGACACACGTGACTGCCCCAACACTCAAATATTTACCAAATATTTCGTGTGCTGTGTATTGTGTAACCTGCATTATGAGGTTACGTAATTTGTTTCCCTTATACATTATTTTGTGATCTGTACATCATGTAGCCTGTGCTGTAAGTTGCGTAGTTCAATTATAGTTATATACACTGGCGGGCCTGATATTTTTAAATTATCTTACGTTATTTTTCTGTGCGAAAACTAGAGAAGTTTGAATTTGTTTGTTCCTAAGGCAGCAGCCTAAGTGGTTTAATGGATTTTGTTCATACATACTTGGTCTTTGGGTGCTGTGTGGTCGCACATAAGGAAATATTTTATTTTTTATAGATATTACAGTATTGGCTTTCAAATTTAGTATAGTTTGCTAGTCACGAGTTTTTGAAAATTTGAAATATTTCGAATATCGTACGAATTAAAAATAAATGACTAACAATTTTGTTCAAAATCTATATTTGAAGAGTATTTCAAATGATTGTAAAAATATATCTCCGAATAACCGTTACACAAAAAGTTTATATTATCACATGTGTGTGTCATTAATATTTGCTCAGAGTTAGTTGATAATGTTGACATAGTGCAAATTATTAATGTATTTATTAGCAATTTCAGATCTCAAGTGTTTAGAAAAGTGATTTAGCTTTTATATCTATACTCACAACACTAACTTTATTTTTAAGTGTTCAATGTCAAATCTACAAATTGCATTGCATTGCATCTTATCGTATTATCTTGCCATACCATCAATAGTTTTATTTTCAAACTAATAAATACTAAAGCATAACTGTATTTTTTAAGATATGTACGTTGATCTACCCCTATGTATTTTTTTTTCACGTAACCAAACTATACAGTAATATTATTTTTTCCTCCCACCTTTCCACGCTTGTTTTTTTTTATTCAACTTAGACATGACTTTATTTTGTTCCCCCTATATACCTCCATGTTTTTAATTCTCCTAACTTGACTTTGACATAATATTATTTGCCCCTCCCCCATATCTGAACAAAAAACGTTCCAGTGCTCCTGTTTATAAGCTAACTCTAGGAATTATGCACGTTATAAATTGGCCACGGGCCGAATTGAGTTTAAATAAATAAATACGATCAAATAAACCCCTCCAAATAAACCTTACCTTCCTAAGACACTGAAATTTATTTTTTCAGGCTCTCGAGAACTAACTTGGGAGGAAGTCTTCCCAGAGTTAAGACCTATGTTACTCGTCCTCCCAAAAACTTTCACAAGATAAAATAACAAGGTACGTGAAATTAGCATCCCTTGGCCATAATTCTTAGGCAAACCCGTACCGTACTGAAAATTATTTACAATTGGCTTCCATATTATCTGGCTTTTCCTTTATCCAGCCCGGAATGCCGCTATTTAAGTCCAGATAATCGTGATTCTAATGTGGGTCATTATATTAATTTTTGAAATTTTAAATATCTCGCCCACAAACCAATTTTTATAACATTCGTGTATAAATTTCAATTTTTAAGACGTGTTGGTTTAACTCGTACTGTCCTTCTACCTGAATTCAAAATTTAAATTTTCTTCTAAACCCCAAATTTTTGTTTCTGTCTACACTCCACCTCCCTATTTCCTGGGGCCCTATCCGAAAATTACATAACTATTTTGAGTGGTCCCTTTAGCTGCTTGCTATATTTAAATTATTTTTTACCACATTGATAAATAACCATGTCTATTAGTTTTGGTAGTTTTGAACCACTTTTAAAACTCTTTTTTTTACCAATCACGTTTAGAAATTAAAGATTTCGAGATTTATTTAGTTATATGGATTTTTCTCTCTACCTGTGTGCCAAATTTTAATTTTCATACCTCATCTTTAACGTGTTTTCTAATTATATCTATTTCTTAGAGCCCCATTTTGAAATTTCCTAATTTTTTTAGAATTTGCTAGTTATAAGAGTTAATCCCTCTACCCTCTCTCAAAATTTCAGCTTTCCGGCTTGTCAGTTTTGTTAAGCAAAAAGGTTTTTTGCACGATTTCCTTTAAGTGAGCTTCCCAAGGAGGCTTATCTCATTCATACCCATAAACAGTTTACATGGAGTTTCCATCAAATGTAATATCATTTTTCATATTCATTAAATTACCGTAAAATATTAAAATAAATAAATATAAGTTTGACTAAACAAATTATTACTACTTCTACTCTTATTATTTTGTACTAAACACATCTAGTTTTTGTTCAATTTTTCCAAGGAGATTTCTGAAGGTTGACTTAAGGAGCAAACGGAAATACAGTCTCATTTGCCACTTTGGCATTACGTCAATGCATGATACCCCTATAGAGCCATATTGCTTTTTGGGTATAGGCAGCCATTGTTAGGTTTAAGTCGTATTTTGTTACAGTTACACACTATCTAGAAGTACGCAACAATTTCATTTACGTCTGAAGTTTGATCAAATACGGTTCGGTATCCAGGTGATGTCTACAATGAATCCTGAATAGTAAGTAAAGTACTTTTACCGTAATTCACCTGTCAAATTATTACGAATTTATGACAGGGCAGAAATTGGCCTTCAAATCTTTGTTTAGCCTATGGCTTTTATTAATAATATCAATAATTTATAGTGAATGCATGACTTGGAAGTATACTTTTATGCGTTGATTAACTCAATTGCATTTTAGAATAATATCCGATTACTAAAGTCCAAATGGGTGGTTCAACCTTTAGCCATGACTCATTGTCATCCATGACAATCCTGTTTAAATTATTTTTCTTTTTTAAATTAAGAAGTACTTATTTGTTTGACTGTGGTCAATTATATATTGCTGAACAGCCTATATATTTACATAAGTAGTTAAAACTAAAGATTAACCTTGATAAGTTATTTTTCCATATGTGGTTCATAATATGAAATAGTAATAATTGTCATGATAACACTTTAAGAAGGAATATTTATTAAGAATAGTAGGGTTTCCATTTTCTATTAATTAAATGCTTAAATTTATTTGTGTTGTGTTAGTACAGGAATGGTGATAGGTTAGGTGTCTTGTGTGAAGAAAATTTGTTAGTTTCAATTTCAATAGTTATTTGTGAGGAGTAAGCCTTTATCTATGGTAATACTACACCACTGTAGGCCTATATTGAAAAAATATGTGAATGTAACTGAATTTAAATGGATGGTTTAATGATGTAATTCTTTTGATTCACCAAAGGTAAAATATCCATATTGTGGCCCAGTGCAGTCTTAGTAGGGCCGTAAATTTTGTCAGTGAAGGAGTCAAGGTTTGGGTGGCGTTTAGTTAATGTTTAAACAATTCACAGCCATATTTAAAATAGGGTAAAATGGGGCGGATGTGGGACATTTGGAAAATCATGTAATTGTGACTATGGATAAAGTGGATCTGACAACTTTTTCTGGCTGTCATATAAACTTGAGGCTATTTTTTAAGGAAATCAGTGTTTAGTTACTTGTCGCTGCATACATTTTTAACAAAGGACCTACTTTTTAAATTAAATTTTGGGTTCTAATTAGTTTAATCATCCAAATCAGCATTTAAGGTGCGGCAGAAGGGAGCGCGAGTAATTTTACAGTTTTTATAGCATCACATTTTTTTGACCAGAATAAATCAAATATTTCTCCAGTAGCCATGTAGAGCTTAGTTTTCTGCACATGCTAATATCAACAGATCTTGAATATCTGTCAAAGGTGTCCTGGAATGTTGGCAAAACCTTTTAAATAAAGAGGAAATGTTTTGACAACATTCCAAGACACTCTTGACAGATATTCAAGATCTGTTGATATCAGCATGTGCAGAAAACTTAACTCTATGTTGCTACTGGAGAAATATTTGATTTATTTTTGCCAACAAATTTATATTCTATAAAAACTGAAAAATACTTGCACTCCCTTCTGCCGCACCTTAAATAATATCCACAAAGACCCAAATATTTATTTTATAAATTGTCATTTTTAAAGAGTTAAATTAATTCATCTAGGAACTGGATGCTTTAAATTAATCACTATCAATTGTTTTAGGTAAGCCTGCATTTTAATTGTTCTTAACACACATATTTACTCTTTGGCATTAGGAACTTGAAAGCTCACTGCCACACGTAAATAAGTTGCTTATCCCTATCTTTAGCTGGTTCTACACCCAGTCCACCTCATTACATCCCATCTCTTTCAGGTCCATTTTAATGTTATCCTCCCATCTTTGTTTAAATCTTCCCATAATGTTTACTAGTCAATTCCCTGACCACTGTTCTAGATCCTCCCATTCCTGCTGTCGTGCTCACCATAATATGCAAGATTATCCTAACAATGTCTTGTGATGAATAGACTTACAGGCTATGTAATTATGAAACCTTCCCCACTCCCCAGTATCTTCTTCCCTTTATGGACTAAATATCATCCTAAGCACCTTGTTTTTGTACTACCTAAATTTATATTAGTTATGCAAGGTAAGAGACCATGGTTCACAACCATAAACAACCATTGAGAAAAACTGGTAAAACTATTGAACGTTTTGTATATCCCTAGTTGTACATTCCTTGAAAGCAGACGAAAGGCTAACAACTTATTGGCCCGAGTAATAGCATTCATTTCCCGACTATTGCTTGGTTTCCTCATTTACACATTCTTACTACACATTTAAGTTAAATCTTAGAAATGTTTTCACTTGTTTACATTTAAAAAATAACATTACTCTCAATTTTAGCTACATTTAGTAGGCCCTATCCAAATCTTCAGGATTGGGTTAACCTCTTTAAGCACGTAAACTCTAAACTGTTAAAGGTCAACTTTTCCCAGGATGTGTCAACTGCTTTTAAGTGTCAAACTTTCTTTAACATTTACCCTCAATTGTTGGGAACATTTTGAATTAATTTTTACCTTTAAATACAAAATAGAGTAAGAAAACATGTTTCAATTTAGAATATGGCTTATAAATATTTATACATGTTATTTGTAAAGGCCTCTAGCAGTGCTGATACGGAAATAATCCAAGAGTTAATTTTTTAAGGAATTCTAATTCAATTTGATGAGAGTGAAAGTGATGACAATCATATAGTAGGTGACTCATTATAATAGTGTCAAAAGAATAAATAAAATGAGAACAAAATCAGAATATTGGTGAATGGGTGCCATTTGGTTAATGTAAGGACAGATTTCCTTTTCTAGAATAACATACAATAATTTATTAGTATGCCTACATAATAGCTTGGAAATACTATAGGAAGAAACAATAAGTTAACTGAGCTATACTTTATTTTTCTTCTTCTAAAAAATAACTAAGCTATATTAAATACTTGTACAAATATCCTTCTCAATGTACAGCAAAATCTCACTCAAATAAGGGGTTAAGACATGAAATTATGATTTTAACGCTGTTTCAAAGTAAGCATAGAGGTAAACTAAATGGTTTTCCACTCTCTCTTTCCCCATGCAAATGCATGTTCACTTCCTCAAATTCAACCTTCCCAATTCCTAATCCATTAGCGTAATTATTACTTAAATGGCATAACCCGAACGAGTAGTAAAACGAGGTGCTAAAAAAAGTTTTGATTAATTGATCTGACTACACAAGTATGTGGGAGAGAGCGGGAGGCAGAATTTGAGATGCAAACCTCCGATTAAATATTTTCCCTAAATAAGTTTATAGTAGGTCCTACTTAACCATGTCACTGGAATATGCCAATGTTTTACCATTTTCTTGTCTGGTTTGACTTTAATGAGGTTGACATCATCACATATTATATTGAGGTGGTTTTCCCTACATTGTTTGACACACACACAAATTTGGGTGCATTTTTTAAAATATACTACCCTTTATCTACCCATTTAACATAAAAATGTAAACAGCTTGGGTTGGTGGTGGAACATTGCACTAAAAACTATTATTATTACACATCACATACAGCAATCATATTCAAGAAGATTCTTTTGCTTTTTATGGAAATTTGTTTTAATGCTTGATTTCTCTCTTCTGAACTCTGCTGATTCACACAGTAGAATAAAGAGAGAAAGAAATTAGATTTAAAAAAGTGCACCCACATTTATGTAGAAGGAAACCATTTAGAAGAATACAATTCATTACACCTGACATGATTTAAACATTAACCTCCTCGTCACCATCCAAACAAACAAGATGAAACTGTTCCATTATTTGTGTTATAATGTTGACACATTGGTCACACATATTTATACATAGTATATTATGCTAAAAGTTGGTATCACTATAATTATTTGACTTTGAACTATATGTTAAGGAACAAGTAATTTTTAATTTTTATTAACCAAATCATGGTGTCCAAAAGTCCCAGATTAATAATATTTTAATGAGAAATATTACATGGCTAATAAAATGTAATAGTATTTTGCACTTGTACCGTACCGAGATATGCGGATTTTACAGGAAAATCTTATTTTCAAAATAGTTTTTGTTTAAACTTTGAATTATTTAAACAACAAGAAAATGCACCTAAGCTTATAAAATTACTAAGAAAAGTATCCCAAGTGTTTACATTAAAATACAGTTTTTAATAAGGGGTTGTTCATAAACTACACACTAACATTTTTATACCTCGCCACACGTTGTGAACACTCTTTTAATATTACATCATAATATTATTAAACACACCCTCCCTCACTATTTAATTAGTATTTTTGATTGTAGAGGATATTTAACCCTTATATTGAGATGAGTTCATACATGTTTGATAAGCTCAACGCCCATTTAGTCAAGTAAATTGTTAATACTAACTCACACTTGGGTTTATTATTTATTTTAAGCATCGTGTCTTACTACTCATTCAGGTTATAGGTCTATGTACTAATTTCACTAATGAATAAGGATTAGGAAGACTTAATTTAGAGGAAATGCACCCACATTTGCTTGGAGTGAGTGTAAAATCATTTAGGTAAAACCACCCTCATTGCAGCTGACCGGGATTGAACTCCAATATTCCCTTCTTCGGCAGTCCAGCCCAACATGAGTTCATTGTGTTAGACCATGCTGCCACAGAAAAGGTTCTTGGGTTTATTAACACAGAACGCTGCCCGATTTACATTAAAAATCTCAATGTGATGCATGATATAGGTTAAGTCTGAAATTATTTGTAAACTTTTTTTTTCAGTGACTATCTTTTCAAGTTGCTGTTGATTGGTGACTCAGGTGTGGGCAAATCCTGTCTTCTATTAAGGTTTGCGGTAAGTATTTTCTTTAAATAAGTATTAATAGATAGCTAAGCCTTGAGTTTTATACATGGAGCATTCAATGTTAAATCAACCAATGTAGAGGCACTTTTCAACCTTTCAATTTTTTATTTTTTAAAAATTTGGCATACTGAAAGAAACACCTGAGATATGTGACAATGAAAAATTTCAGGTTAATATTTTTTTTTTGTGAAGTTAAAAAGGGGTGCAAAATTTGTGATTTTGACTATTTTGTCATTATCTTGTTAACGTCAACATTAGATATTTCAGTAAATTGGGCACCTATAGAAGTGATTCAAGTGTTTTTGGAAAATATTTGAATAGCTCTTTCAAATGAGATCTTAATTGGCTGTATTCAAAAAATTATCGATATTTTGTGGTCATTTTCTCAAAATAGGGGGTTTTCCCCCATAAAAAATGTTGTGTATATATACTATTGCTTAGTAACCATGGAACATTTGAAGATGGGATGCAAATGGGTTCAGGATTTGTTAGATTCAGTAAAAAAAGGGTTCCACCTACCTCTCCACTGTGATATGCGATTCCCAAGGCCTACGTCATACGTTCCCAAGCTCACACCATACATAGTCTTGTAACCCCTTAAATGTTCTCTCCACACTTCAAACCCCTAAAATTTTATCTAGGTTCGAAACCCCTAAAATGTTATTTGGTTATGAGGTGTGACACCCCTTTAATATCTACTCTTGACTAACCAACAACACCTGAAGTGTTGACAAGCTACTCACTCTCCCCAACCCTCATTCCATGCAGCATAAAGGATGGTATTGTATTTATAATCTTTATCCCTAAATCAACTGAACATAACAATAACTGTTGATAGCACAAAGACAATGAGTCACTGGCTCCCAATGTTTCAGCTTAAACTCTACCTCCACTTTTCCCCTTAGGTGAGTAGCAAATACTGTGCGATTGCTTGGCATTGGAATTCCACCCCTTCCCTCTAATAGTGCAAATGCCAGGCTATTTTTAACTCATCACACAGGTAATCCCTGCCTACCCACTTGGCTAATAGGTCTACAGCCACCAGTTCCTAAGAGATTTACAACACTAATTACTATTCAATATTATTATAACTTGCTATTTGAAGTTTTAAATATAATATTCCTACATCCCTAGTGTTTATAGTTGTTAAACTTTTTATACAGTAGTTTTTGCCAGTCTTAAGAACAAACATATTTTTTATGTTTAAAAGTGACACAGAAAAGTGAATAAATTTTCTACTGTGGGTTGTAGTTGTAATCCATTGATTAGCAAAGGACATGGTAATGTAAGAAAGAATCTTAGCTTAGATCTGTTACACCATGGATGAGAAAACTCTTACCATAGTTATATGAAAGTGCTAAAATTTGTGGTGTAAAGTTTCTTTCATCCTCACTCTTCCCTCAAACCTTCAAATAAGTCCACATCCCTGTTTCCACACACTATTTATATGCCTGCTCGGCTGGCGCCAGTGCAGAAACAACCCGGACTTAGCCTCGGGCCTCTGGGTACCCGAACTCTCCACTAACGGGTATAATGTATAATAAAATTTTACACCTCTATTGGGTCACACCACAACAATAATTCTAAGTTATTTATTCTCACTATCAATATCTTCCACAGCAGTACATACTCCAATAAAATAGTCTGATTTATACCTAATAGCCAGTTCTTGATAACAACACAAAAGATACTTTTTCTTACCAAAACAAAATACATTTAATATTCATAGAGGTTTTAGTACTGCCAAGAAATGTACTTTGTTTTTGTTAGTGTGTTAGACCACACCCAAGCGCAGGCATCACTGGTCCTTTCAGTGATAATTGCCATAAGTTACCAGGTTGTCTACTGGGTCACGAAAAAGTCACTAATCGCAAAAAGCTCACGAATTTTTAATATTTTGGTCATAAAGTCACAAAAATAATTTTAGTTTGAATTTCCCGCACATCGTAACAACATGAATGCTTCAAAGATAGCGCTATCCACTCACTACATGTGATGGCATGCACCAGTAGGAAGTTGCCTAATGGTTTTGTTTGTGATTCAAACGACAAGGTTAACTTTCGCCATCTTGTATTAAATATTAATTTGGCATGCTACTTGTCTCGTGGGGTGTGTGTCTACAAATAATGGTTTTCGAGTGAATGAATTGGAATTCAGGTTTTGTAGATCATACGGGAAAATATCAGGACATTTCCTACAGAAACCGGGCGTTCATCTGTTTTGTGGATCTGGATCAAGATGTCGGCGGCAATTATAAATTTTTTACGCTTTCAGTGATCCGACGGCAATTTGAAGGCGGTGTAAAATGTATATTATATTTTCAAAATAACGTTGGCAGCAAATAGCAATAGTTTTCGCAGTGAAATATGGCATATTTTTTTATAAAATATAAAATATTATTAGTGTTAATATTTAACCCTTGACGTAATTCATTTAATTTTAAAGACCATTCATTCAAAACAGTTAAATTTACCAATTTTAAAAATGATTTTCGTTGTCTAATGGGCACATAAAATACTAGGCCTAAATTATTTTTTAATCTTGTGTTGTGAAAAAAATCCATAATTTTTTTGGGGGCATTCAAAGATTTTGTGTGTGCAGTTTAGGCTAATCTGTTAAAAGATGCCTGGTAAATGTTTGTTCAAAGAGTTTTGGCTGACTGTTGAAGAATATAAATACTCAAAGTGGTTGCGCCCTGTTAAAGATGACCAGTATAAGGCTTATTGTACATTTTATAAATCGAAATTTGATATAAGCCACAGTGAGTTGAATAGAGTGAAAATTCATGGAAAAGGTAAGAAGCATTTGGAACTAGCCACTGCCCTACTCCAAGGTGTTTTTTATTTCAATATCTAGGCCCGATGTACAATATAATGTTTGACCGTTTACCGAAGGAATTTTTTTGCACCGCGTCTTACTGACCGTTTGGGCTGTGGTCAAAAAAGGTCACCAAAAAGTCACGAATTTTTGTTCCTCTAACTGACTAGACACCCTGGTTACTTGAGGTGCGTAATAAGCAACAGTCTGAAGCTGAATACATACAGCCTGAAGAAAACAGTTTTTTTCAGAAGACATTTACTAAACATACAGCTATTCCTGGAACATAGAAGCTTCGCTGTGTCATTCCATTGCAATCAGGGAAATTGATAAAAAAAAAGGTGTATTCTGAACTCAATATCACAAAAAATCTACATCCATATGAACCAGCTCCATCATTTGCTTACCCACAAGTTGCTGACATTTTAATAGTGCATGTAATATCAGTTCTTACAAAAGTTGACCCCCTGACCGCAACTGGTAGAACATATGTTTTGACAAAACAAAGTTTCAGCTGTTCAGGCAACTGGATACATATAAAAGCAATAACTAATATGCCTTTGTGTTTAAAATGTAAACATTTCAGGTATGTTTATTATTTTTAGTACTGGTAATATATTTGTAGATTTAATTATTGTTAAGATTTAAATACCATTTTAGCTTTCTTGTCATTTAATTTCAAGGACCAATGGAGCAAACTTGTATGACGAAAGGAAATTAATGGAAATTTCTGTTTTACTGAATCTAACCTAACTCCTGAAACTTACACTAATAAAATTTTGATTCCATGCTTGAGAGATAATTCTATACAAGGCTAATTCTACTGAAATCGTCCAATTTGAAAAGATTTTTAGAGGCTAACACAAAACTACAAATAGCTAAGCTTTAAACTAAATGTAGCCTGTATCATTTAAAGCTCATTTTCACATGTGTAAAGGATTGAAGTAAAAATTTCAGATTTGTTTTATTGACTATAGAGATATGTATGCATATAGTTTTTCAAATCCCCTTGACTGGAAATTTACGTTACTGAAGTTGCAATTGAAAATAATCAATATCCAGTCATTAGGGTTGTTGAAAGATAAATTATAATCAGGGCTCTATCTGTTGGCGCCAGTTTTGTCCACATGGCTCAAACATAATGTCTTTATGGGCAGATTTTTTATTGGAGGAAGTTATCTGAAGACATTTAAAGTTTGTAATAAGCCCACAACCTTAAATACTATATTGGCTTTTTGGAGGGGTACTTAAACGGGAAATTAAAGTGAAGGGGAAAGAAAAATTGAGCGTTTGGAAGTATTTTTGACCCTAATTGCACCTCTCAATGTAGAGTATAGACTAGTTTAACTAACATTCAAAAATGTATGGAAAGTCTTTGTTGGTGCCCACCTCCCAAGTTGACAGTCCTTCTCCTTGGAAATAAGGTGTTAATATTATCTTAAAATATCTTAAAATTGTATAATTTCAAAGCATTTGAGTGTGTAGTAATTTTAATACTAAGAGTTATATTTCAACTATCACAAATTATATATCTAATAATCTCGACTTGGTATTATACCTCATTACTGCTATCACCATTACCTTCAGCTAATACTTTAGGTGTGACTAACCCATCTGCCCATGGTCTGGGATAGTATGGAAAACATAGAACTGTAGAGTTTTAACTTTAATTGAAATTGGGTAAATATCAGAGAAAATGGTATTTATTATGTGTTTGCTTCGGGAAGAAAAATTGGTTTTTATCGCTTTCTATTCAAACATGTTTTTCATTAAATCTTACTATGTGTTTTTATTTTTGAGTGTATTTCAAAAATAATATATCACAAATGGAGAAGGCTGTTTTTTTAAATATCCTTATCAGTAATTCCAATACGGGATTTAGTCAAGATAGTAGTATTTGAATCATGGAAAAGTCTCAGCTTTTATGGTGACCCTACTAACTTCCAGTACATTACAGTAATTGTGTTTCTAGAACAACATAGTTGTGGACAGATTTTATCATAGTTTTATTATTTATTTCATGTGTTCAGAGTAAAGAGTGTATTTTCATTTCAGGATGACACATACACAGAAAGCTACATCAGCACAATTGGTGTAGACTTTGTAAGTACTTATTTTATTTAACTTTTATATATTCTGACTAGTTGACTGAGATAGTTACTTTAATTTTATCAAATCTCAACGGGGCCCTGACCAGGATATGATTGTGTATCTTCTGGGAACTAACACCTTAAGTGGAATGGTGTATATCAGAAGAGAACCAGTATTTTTCTTGTCAAAACTAATTCTAATTTAAGTTTTAATTTCATTAAGTATTTTTACAATTTTATTTTTCCTTTTAAAGTGGTCTTAAATTAATAAATTAGATTTAAAAATTTTCCAACGTATTAATTGTAAGCGTTTGATTTTTCTCTTTTTGACTATTCGCTATGGCTGAAGCTGGAAAGTATTTTCTAAACCATTAAATATTTGCTACTACCCTTGAAAATTACATGTTTAAGTAAAGATTATTTATTTACTTTTATCTTAATGTGTCAAGATTTAATTTCAAATCTATGGTGGACTAGTTCTGAACTGTTAAATATTTGATTTGATTTCTGCACATTGGCTTCACATGTGTAAATAAAAATCTATATTTCCAGAGTATTTTAAAACTGATATGTCAGCGTTTATATGCCCTCAAAATTTGAGACATGATTGTGAGAAAAAAATATAAAAGATTTCTGGCTAAAAGAACTTTAGAAAAAATAAATTTAATAGATTTTGTGAAAAACATTTTTGGTCAAAAGATATTTTATGAGAGTGGATTGTATCAGACAGTGATGAAATAATTTTGCAAAAGGAAAGTGTGAAATTGCTTTTTACAATTTAAGATTAGTTTTTATCCTAATTGGGACTCTTTCCACATTGGTTGATCACTGTTTGTAATAAACAAAACTTCTGCTAGATATGTTACCACCACTCCTATTTCGTTGGCTACTTGTGTGTTTATTTATAAATTATGTGATTATCTACTGCCTTAACTTTAGACATTATTTAATATACCAAAGTAAAATAGTTTATTATTTAATTGGGGATGATGCTCTAGAACTGATACAAGTAAAACATTGTATTTACTCAAAACAGCAAATCAAATTTTACTATAATCATATCTAGGCCTATTTAACATAATTTGATTTTGTAATATTCAGACATCTCAATAGAATCAAAATCCAGACATAGGACATTTATTTGCACATGAAAGGTTAGAAAGGTTAAGTAAGAAGGGGGCGATGCTCAAAAACCCCTTACTCATACATATTTTACTTTATTTTGTTAAATATTAAATAGATAGTTTTTTTATCAATACACTCAAGAAGATAAGGAGAATCAATAGCAACTAAATATTATTTACTTTCGAAAGTTTGACATCACATTAAAAAAGTGAGACTACTTGTTTAGTTTTTTTAGTGGCACTTGCCACAAGTATTGAATTATTCAGAGGACTGAAATTTCTCACATCCTGACGTGTTAAACTCGTTAATATGACTGTAGTACAGCTTGGTAGTAACAATCGATATGTTGCTGCAAGTAATATTACTACAGTAATTTAATTAAATAAGGTTTAGGGATGATAGATACTATTAATAATTGTCTTGGCAATTAAGTCAAATATAGTATTTGAAAAATGTACTCGAAGGCAGGAAACTAACCTGGGACGATTATAAAGATGAAAGCATCAAAGTACTATGTTTAAATCTCATTTTTTAAATAATAATAAATGCAATGGGCAGCATACAACACGCCAAAGGAGCAGCTAGACCCCTAACTGAGGATAAAAATGCATGGTTACAGGCTGAGCTAGCTCACCCATCAAGGACAGATCTTAAAGGTGTTTTTCTGCCAGGTATGACATTTCTTGAACAAGTTTGCAGATAACTATGGAAAAGCTCAAACTGAGCCTTGCCATCCACGGTTAGTCAATGCACTGAATGAGGAAGATCTCAATGTGCCTGTGGAGTTTACAAAGGTCTAGCTCGCAAAGTTTGAAGAAAATCCTGAGCTGGTGTGCCGCTTGGTATGGATTGATGAAGCAAGCAATATTCCATACATTTGGTAGCGTGAACTGTCACAATTGTGTGTACTGGCATATCAAAAACCTGCATGTTGATATCAAGGTGAACTAAAGTTGTGATGGTGTGGGGTGGTGTCAGTTTCGGTGGAGTAATTGGCTGTTTTTCTCTGACAACATGATCACAGGAGACAGTTATCTGGAATTTCTCATAAACACTGGTCATCCACTACTGCTTCAATAATACGAATTTGGCACAATGTGGTAGTGACACAATGGTTCCCTGTCTCACTACTCTCACAGTTTGGGAATGGTTGGACCAAATGTTTCTAAATCCGTGGATCGACGGATGGGAACTTGTTGATTGGCCAGCCTGGGCTAGGATCCAAAACTTTGTTCTGTAATAATTGAGGAATTCAACATTCCTGCGGACATGTGCCAAAAGGCTTGTGAAAAAGTGAAGTTTTGTCTGGAGCTGAGCATCGTCCTAGACTGCCACATGGTGGACCAGTCTTGCAATGGAAAACCAGGACTGACTGACTCACTTTCTGTGTTCTCTATCATTGTATAGTTTAGTGAAATAAATAAATTCTCTAATCACATAATATCGCCTTGTTGCCTTTTTTAGTTTTGTAATCACCCTGTCTAATTCTTGATCAGGGAATGCAATTAGGGTTCAGAGCAAAAATATTGAGGAAAGTGTGATGCATTTGAGTAATTACTATTTTGTAAAAGGGTAAAGGTGTCCTTTTCAATTTCTTGTACATTATTTTTTCTTTTATCCACAAATTTTATTTAATTTCAGACAGAATACTTGAATGCCAGGGAATATGTCTTAACATTTAAGCTTTGCTCTCAAAGATGATATAATTTATTTGTATGTTTATAGTTGACATAATTTTCTCTTATATAATATGTCAAGATTTATTGAAGCTTTATTTTATTTTTCAGAAAATTAGGACAATTGACTTGGATGGGAAAACAATAAAACTTCAGATTGTGAGTACTCATTTTTGTTTTATTTAATGTATGGCATCATTCATTTTTATATTCAACGGTAGGTCTAGAGGATAATAAAGATGCCACTTGGAGGCAGCATAAATATAAAATTAAAAATACAATTTTTTTTAATGGTTAATGTTTTTAAGTTATTTGACTTTTTTTTTTAAATAAAGGGCATTGAATTGGAAAGTAAAACTAAGATTTTTATTTAAGCCTTTGAGTGCCAAGAGAAATGACCCAAAAAAATGTGCTAAAAGTGCCAAGCTAATATGCTGGAAAAACCGGATTTTTTAAAACTTATTAAATAACTTATTAGTCTTTGAACTTCTTGCGCTCAAATTTGTACATAAACAAGATAACATGTGTGCCCATCTGATTATATGATACATATACTTTTTAAATTCTTAAATATAATAAAAAAAATCACTAGCCAAGATATTTAAAAAATTAGTTTTACTTAACATACATTTTTTAGCTTTGAAAATTTAATAGCTTGAAATAAAATAAATCACTGAAACAAACAAAAAACTTAGTAAATAACAAAGTTTACAAAAAAAAACTAACTGAAGATTTTACACTAAAATTGGGCTATGTACTTCTGCATAGATATTAAGAGGTTCAGGTGGATTATCCAGATATTCAAGATTTATTTCATCCCTATAGGACTCTCGTATTCACACTCGCCTTATCAATGTCAGCTGCCATTCATACTTGTCCTGAACTTTCACTAAAATATAATTCCTGTTCAGTTTCATTTTTTACAAATTCAGAATCACTGCTTTCATAATCAATAACAAATTGATCACACTCGCTTGAGCTATCAATAAATATTGCAAGTATTTCTTTGTTTTGAATCACATTTTTTCTCTTGGAAAAGAAAACAAAACTTTCTTGGTCTCAAAAAAACCTGAAATCTCCCATAAAAAAATAATAAAAATTCTCAAATATTTGCAAAGTTAGAACACCCAAGTGCAAACTTTAAGCACATTTGAAGAAGATACTAATATTTGAACACATGTCTTAAACCTCTACCTTTATTTCCATTCTAAAACTTAGGATTATTTTATTTTTATTATTATTATTAGCACCGCGTCTTACTACCCGTTCAGTTATACGTACTTACACTAATGTGTAATGGTAGGGTGAATCAGAATAATAAACTTTAATAAAATTCAGTTTATTATTTTCATAATAACGCATTGCTCATTATCATGCCTTTTATCTGCCACATTCAAGCATTGTGTTTGCAGTGGGACACGGCGGGTCAGGAGAGGTTCCGCACCATCACAAGTAGTTACTATAGGGGGGCCCACGGTATCATTGTGGTGTACGACTGCACGGACCAAGAGTCGTTCAACAACGTCAAGCAGTGGTTGGAGGAAATCGACCGCTATGCCTGTGACAATGTCAACAAGCTGCTTGTGGGCAACAAATGTGATCTCACCACTAAGAAGGTCGTTGATTACACCACAGCCAAGGTACTTTCCTCTACTAATATAGCTTAACAGATGTTATGATCTTCATCCCAATGATTTTCTGTGCATGACTAAATTAAACTATTAATAAAACACAAAACCAACATGAATAATCAGAGTGCACACCAAAAATACCCCGAATTAATAGCCAACAACCAAATAAATTGAGAGACTTATAATTGCTTTGTATTTAGCCTAGACTGTTTGTACAACACTGGTAGCTCTCATTTCTCAATAGCCCCTGCACCCTCCTCCCTCTTTTAGACATGTTCACTGTCTCATAACAAATACATCTCCCTAAGCTTTTAACTAGAGAAGGGTCAAATCCAGGGAGTCTAACTGAAATACTTAATTAAAATTAAAATATAAAAACACTTTATTTGATGTGTATTTCAGGTTGAAAAAAAGGTAAATCAATTAAATTATCTAATGGTGTTTAGATAAAGCTAAACCAGCCACTTACCATGTCTAGAACAAAAAAATAGTGAAGGCCTATATGATTTTAGTTTATTTGTTTAAAAAATTTAAATCTGCTATAATATAGTGTCTCTCAATTCTTTTTAGGTATAAATTTGTAATATATAATATGATAGGATAGTAGGAAAACTATAACTATTATAACATTGAAATATTGAAGTGTTTGTAAATATGTTATGATACTTTCAAAATACCTTGGACAATAAATATATCCTATACATAAAAATACCTGAAAGATGGGGAAGTTTTATTTTCAAAATAAAATTGTTTTTAAAAGGGCATAATATGTATTATAAACTTTTTTTTTTACAGAAAATTAAATAAACTTTTATTGATCTAAAGTATACATTGGTTCTGGGTCTAAAGTAATTTAATTTTTGTGTTCCTGTTCTGGTTAACTTCCCTGTCAAATCCCATATTTCTTGAATTCTAATCTTAAATTTCCTCTTGAACTTTCTAATTAAAGTCCTTGAATCTTTTTAAAAAAATAAACAATTTTAGTTAAAGTGAAAATATCTAAAATTAAAACTAATATAAGGCTGTTTATGGTTTGGTTCCATTAAAAAATTATATTTCTTTGGTAATGTCTATTGTCCTTTTTTTGTGGTATTATTGTTCCAACTGAACATGTAAATATAATTTCTTTTACTATTTGCTTGAAATTATTTGAATTTAAGGTCTTTTCATAATTGTTTTAAAGATATTTTTTTGGGAATTTTACAAATCTCTTGATTATAAAGATTTTATCTTCCCATCTCATTAACCCTTCATATGGGACAATCATTCCTCATTAGTGCTTGCTGCTAAATGCCCATTGGCACTTTTATAACCCCCTATTGCCAATGTTTCACTATCAGGCTAAAGTATTAGTTCAGTTGAGGTTTGATTATAACCTTTAGGTTAATGTAGTTTACGGTTTGGATAGCTTTTTATGTGAAGGTTGAATGTTCTACCTCACTTTTAACAAGTAAAAATATTTTTGAGGTGGTAATGTAAACATCTGAGTCCTGAAAAGCGTTGGTATAATCATCAGCTCATTTCTTTTTAAATAAGCTTACCACAGCTGGTTGTGAATACTTTTTTCTTGGCGACTGGGTTCTGGTTTCAGGTGAAATTTTAACTATTGTAGTAGCAGCTTATTTTATACACCTAAGTCTTTATGAAGTGCATAAAAAATGAATTTAACATTCAACTAAAACTTGCTTTTTCACATAACTATGAAATATTAATAGAAATAAAACATTGATCACTGGTTACTTTACAATTGAAATGTGCCAAAATAGCCTTATCCCCTTTATGTCTAAACTATTCTATCACCAAATAATGTGGCATGTGTGACTCATGTATCGTGAGAGAACAAAATAACTGGTCACTGCGTTGGTGAGGGGGGAGGGGGGCAGGGTAGAAATGCCTACCATAGCTTGTATGATGCATCATACATTGTGCCGATGAAAATTGGTGGTTAGCATGCAATTCAAACTTTGCTCTCAATTCAATAAACTGAAAAACATTGTTTTATCCAATTGCACCCACCGTTATGTAAGCAACATCTGTTAAGAATTAAGTTAATTCATAATTCCAGAATCTACTTTTTAGAGTTCAAAAATCAATGATTAATAAACCTTTATTTGAAAATATTTACACACAAACACTTGTGAACTGTTTCCAGCTGGGTCAGTTTATAAAATGCCTTCATCTTCCTTTGTCTTTCCTCCATTACTCGTCCATTCACTAGATGCTTCAAATATGAAATTATTTAAGGTTACCCATAAATTAGTCCATTTGAAGTTTAAACATTCATAATCAAAACATCAGCATTTGCACACACTACTAAACATCCAAAAATAAATTGCTAATTTCACATTAATTACAAAAGAAAATGGTGTTTTTTTCATATATTATACCTTGGGTGTGAAGTCAAATCATATATGTGAAGTATTCCACAAGTTGAATCCCAAGTTTTAGTATTTTATAAACAAATTTTTATGTAAAATTTGATCATAGTGGATTTTATTGTCGAAGCTTCATAATTGTCAAAGTAGAATATTTTTCAGAAGATAAGTGTGAAATTAAAAATTATTTAAAGCAGTTAGCCATGCACGTTGTTTTAGGTTAAGGATCTCTTATCACTGTATATTGGTATTTGTAAAATCTTTAAAACAGTGTTAATTATGTATTTATTTAAATTATTTCAAGGAATATGCAGACCAGCTGGGTATTCCTTTCTTGGAAACCTCTGCCAAAAACGCAACGAATGTTGAGCAAGCATTCATGACAATGGCTGCAGAAATTAAGAACAGAGTGGGGCCCCCATCCTCTGCCACAGACACAGCAAACAAAGTGAAGATTGATCCAGGAAGGCCTATAGAAACTACCAAGTCTGGGTGTTGCTGAAACTAGAACAGTTAGTACTACTTAAAGCTTAATCTCCATGATAGTTGTCTTAACTAGGGATGGACACCTCGGATATTTGAGAATTTTGGATTCAAGATTAAAATCCCTAAAAAAAATATCTTTAGTTTAAGGTGAAATTTGTTTTAGAGCTCTAAAGGTAGGTGCCCATTGGTCCCCATTGCACACAAAACCATTTTTAAATTATTTTTATAAGTTTTAATTAGACTGCGTCCACTGACTCTTATTGTATGCATCAGGCATCAGCAATGCCGACTTAATTCCAGGAGATCCGATGCGGGCCAGTGGATGCATTCCCTGACATTCTAATCATTCACTTTCAGAATTCCCAGCTTTATTTTCTTTATTTAGTTTAGAGATGGACAGTACAGTTAACTATTGGGAAAATTTCAAAGTGATTTAGTTCACTAAATGAGCAGTTTATTTATCTAGGTATATAGTCTGCAAACTACCTTCTGTGGTTCAGCCGTCTGCAAACTAAAATTCACAGTGTAACCCTCCACCAGTTCGCGGACGATTATTTTCCCCCTCACATCACAAGTTTCATAATACTCCCAAATAAAAGCCAGACCTTTTTAAAAAAAAATTATTTGATAAGTTTAAAATTAAAGGAAAGGATATTTTAAAAATGAACAATTTTTTGATCAAAAAATACTTTTAAAGCTAAATTAGATTAGTTACAACAGTACCAGTTGTTGCATTGATAGTTTTAAAGTACTTAAGTTTTATCTTGATGACTATCCCTGCCAGTAATGGCATTAAACACGGTGTCTACTGGGTGATGAAAGTCACGAAAAAGTTACTAATTGAAAAAGGGGTCACGAAATCCCTTGGAAAGTCACAAATTTTCAAAATGTGGCTCATAAAGTCACAAATGTTTGTTTGAATTTCTTGTTTATCGTAACATCGTCAACTGTCGAGCCACCCACTACCCATGATGACGTGCTAGCCCAAGCTGCCTGATTGTTTGCACCTTGATACCAAGGACAAGATTAACTATCGTTCACCATCTAGTTAAAAGTTTAATGTTGTGAGTGAGTGCATTATGCCTATATATGCATTATATGTCTACCTATTAAGATTAATTTTTGTGGTAAAAAAGTCACTAATTTTTGTTTTTCTAACTCTGTAGACACCCTGGTATGGATATTAGGACAATGATTATTATTATTGTTTGGAAATCCGTATCCTCCAAATGCAGTGGAGGCAGTACATTAAATAAATCTGATTCATGTGATGTAGATCAGTGGATGCAGTCTCATTAAAAAATGTAAAGAATTCAAATATCTGATGTGTGTGATACTAACGCATTACACCAAATAAATCGGATCTGTGCGATGTGGATGAGTGGATGCTTAACCTAATACTGCTTAGTGTTTATTAGTGGTTCAGAACCCATTATAATTGATAATGTACTAAACCAGTAATTTTATTAATTTGGAAGAAGGTATAGAAAGGGTGGATAGACACATATAAAAGGGGGGTGAACACAATATGGCCTTTACAATGAAAAGAACACAGTTGACACTTTACACTGCTGCCAAGGGACAAAGAGGTAATCGTTGCCTCCTAAAGAAAATTGTTCAATCCCCTGACCCAGGTTTCATTCTATCTAAACTCATCAGGGAGGAGTGTGAAACGCGCAACGCAACTTCTTAAAAGAGAAAACCATAAAAACACAAAAGGGGAGAAAAAGGAAAATGGTAATGAATGATAGAATACATAGATAGAAACTTGTAAAAGGTTTGTGTTTGTCCTTTATGTTCTAACTCTTACATGTTCTTATCTATTTGTTCTATCATTCTTTACCATTTTCCTTTTTCTCCTCTTTTGTGTTTTTGGTTTTCTCTTTTAGGAAGTTGCATTGCGCATTTCACACTCCTCGCTGATGAGTTCCGATAGAATGAAACCTAGGTCGGGGGTTTGGGCGGTGACGATAACTTTTCTTTAAGAGACATCCATTACCTCTTGTCCATTGGCAGCAGTGTAAAGTGTGAACTGTGTTCTTCTATTCATTGTAAAGGCCATATTGTGTTTGTACTCCTTTTATATGTTTCTATCCACCTTTCCTGTACCTTCTTCCAAAAAAGATAGTTGATATTTAGTAAATGTTTGAATTTTGTTATTTTATTTTCTCTTGTCATTGGATACAAAACTTAGTATTTACCTATCTATCCATTCATATATCTATCCATCCATAGTTTGAGGGCTAGATCTTAAAATCACAGGGGACATGGAACTAAACTACCTTCTAGTGAAGTTTGATGGTAATTCATTGGTGAGCCAACTCCTGCTAGAAATTAGTGAAATGTGTTTGTAAAACTACCCTATAGTAAAAGTTAACTTTTTAAAACCACTTATGGTTGGTTATTTTAAGATAGACTCAAATCAACTACACCCGGCCAATTTTTTAAATCTGTTGGGTTTTAATGTAAATACTTATTTAAAGTTATTCCTAACTTTGATGTTTGTTCTAGATTTGCGGACATCACGAAAGTTCCCGTAATGAGTGCGACTTAACACTGAGGAGTGGACAGGGTGTTCCAGAAACTTTGGAGAAATGTATCAATTTTTTAATGACCATATTATCATCCAAGTGTAGCTGGAATTCCATGTGTTGCGTGCTTGACCACTCGATGAACACTTATTATATACTTCTATTTTTGTTTTGTTTTGTTTTGTTCGAGCAGCAGATTTCATCCATACTGGTAAAAAAAAAATATGTGCACCAACAAATTTGCATTAGTTAATGATTGCGTAGCAATTGTCCAACTGGTGAACATCTTGCTGTCGTGTGCTCGCTTTTTTGGTCCTCCCTGTGCGATGTTTGAGTAAACATGAAGTGTATTTATGAAGGAAACATTGATATTTGTAAGCATTTGATTATGTAATATACATATATAAATATAACTATACATAATATAAATATATATACGGATTAATTTAGTAGTTTTCTTTTTGTAGACATGGATTTTGTGAAGTTATTGGACTCATACCCGGTTGGAGTTAGTCATAATAGCACGCCTTATGCTTTTCATGTCATTTAATTTCAATCGCAGTAAATCATGAGCAGCATACTTTAAAAACTTTTTAAATCTCTTCTTTTTTTTTTAATGCATTGGTTGAAAAGTGTGCCGTACTGTAGTTTAAAATCGTCATTCCATAAATTATTATTAGGTCATAGTAGTAATTTCTAATATAACTTTGTAGCTCTGTGTCTCTCCTGTAAGTGAAATAAATGTTCTAAATTAAATAAGTTTACAGTTACCATTTAACCTTTCCTGTTTTTCATTTGTCCTGTCATAGTATTTGCAAAGAATTGTTTTATTCAACTGTGGGATCCAGTTTACAGGATTTAACTGGGGATGAAACTCTTGAATTCTTAAGGGTATGCCAGGGTGTACTGGTTAGTGAAAGTGACGAAAGTCATGAAAAAGCTACTTCTTAAAAGTTATGAATTTTCAATACTTTGCTCATAGTCATGATAATATTTTTTTGAATTTCCTGCGCATCATAACGTGAACACATCAAATGTCAAGCCACCCATGGTGCCATGCGCTAGCCGAAAGGCGCCTGATTGTTTTTACCGTGATACAAAGGATAAGGTTAACATGCGCCATATAGTTAAAATTTAATGCTGCGTGTGGGTGCATTATGCCTATCTATGCATTATATAGTGTGCTGCCAATTACCGAAGGAAGTTAATGGTCAGTCACTAATTTTGGTTTCTCCAACTTAATAGATACAGTGGGCTTGTGAGGATTTGAGACTAGAATCCTTTTAAACTAAAGCTTTTTTTAGCATTAAAGTCATGTTTGAAATATTTTACTATATATTGGTAGTCAGAACCAATTATAATACTATGAACTTAACAACCAGACCCCAGACTAGTAATTTAACACTGAATTAATGTATTTTACAAAGAATTGCTCATAAAAATGTCAACCATTTAGTTCATTTTTATATTTTATTTCCTCTATGTTCATAATTTTTTCCAGGATTCAGATTTGGGATTAAGCTAAGTTTGAGATTTGGATTCACTTAATAGTGGATTGGACCCAACTCTAGTTTTAGGAAAGCTGAAATAGATCAAGGGTACTAAAACTTATATACATAAAAAAAAAGTAGTTTTAATAGTGAAGATATATAACTAGTATGATTCTGTAAGTTTGGGTTTTTCATTAGTCGAGTCAGAGTTAGTCTACTCAGAATATATATTCATAATTTTAAAATGTCAAGAGAATATAGGCCTATTTGTTTATTTTAAATGTAAATTTGTATCATATCTTTAAAATTTAAGATTTAAAAATTATACTAAAATATGAATGACTCATTTCTATAAACATAAATACTTTAAATTAAAGAACAATATTGCTATTTATTAACTTTTTTTCTTAGAAATAACAGATAAAAAAACTTTAAAAATAAGAACACTAAAGAACTGGACTAATAGAAACAATAATTAAATAGTTTCAACATTCATGTCTTTAAGGAAGTAAAAATTACACTTAACTATAAAAAAATTAATAATTGCATTATGGATTGGAAATGTACAATAAGATAGTGTACAAATAGTGCGCAATAATGTAAGTTAAGTGATAGTGAAGGAATTAAACCTTAAATGATAGGTTAGGCCTAGACATAAACTCTTTTCATTTCTTCAAAACTTCCACTCTTTTCATTTCTTCAAAACTTCCACTCTTTTCATTTCTTCAAAACTTCCACAGAAGCACATTCTTTTGAATTTTAAGAAATATTACTTTTCATTAATATCTTTTCATATGAAAACTATTTTCAAAAATTCAAAACAATGTGCAACTGTGGAAGTTTGAAAGTGTAAGAAGAAATAAAGTGTTTGCGCCTAACGTATCATTTCAGGTTGGCTTCCTTCACTATCACTTTACATTATTGGAGTGTTTCTACAATATCTTGATAAAAAGTTAATAAAATCGCCGTTTTAATAAGTTGATATTTCCCTGAAAAATGCTTCAGTAACTTAATTTACTCTATAAGAATCATTAACAGTTAGAAATTTGGAGGGTTTCATATTTTGTTTATTATTTCACGAGCTTTGGTTAAGACATTTTTTAATGGGAAATTTACTTCAATTTTTATTGCTTATAAAAGTTGATGCTCATGCGTTAAAATTAAAAATATTTCTAATAAACACACATGTGAGTCCAGACACCTAATTTACCAACTAGAATGCCAATAATGTACTGCACAATGTGTTGGCCTCACCACCGAAACTCTACGTAAACGCATGAATGGACACCGCCATGACACCAAAATTAAGAATCCATAAAAACCAGTTTCAGCACACGCCTCCAATCATAACCTCAACTTTAAAGACTGCTACACTGTCGAGGTGTTAAAATCACTCCACAAGACACAATGTAATGTCTCAGTTAAGAAGATGGGAACTTGCACATCAATGGATTACAAAGTCTAGAAAACCACCCAACCTAAATATTCGCTAATTTCTACCCAGAGACTACACCAGCACCATCTACCATCCACACAGTAAACTACAAACTTTCAGGGAATTTAATCTTCATCAGAGAAGTTTTCATCCTATCCAATCAAGTTGGCATCATTGAAAACAACATCCTCTTCAGTCTAATTACTACTACTTCCTGAGGAAGGTGCTTTAATAGCATCGAAATATTGAAGTGTGTGTAAATTTGTGTTAGTGTCTTTTCTTTTATTTGTGTTCTTTTTCCTAATACTTTATCATTTTATTCATTACTAAATGTTTTTGATATAAATGTGATAGATTTGGTAAAATATGTATTGCAATAATATCAACATTTTAAATAGTCAACCAACATAATTATATATTTAGTAACTAAACTAGTGCTAATTTAGTAGTTAAACATATCAAAATGAGTTTTAAATATCTTAAGTTTGAAAACATTTAATATAATATATTCTTGATGAATTTTCAATTTAACATAAATTATAATATAATATAATATAATATAATATAAATTATTTTAGAAAGGGACCAGATAAAAATAAAAGCATTCAATAATTTAGTAATCTACATAGCTATTTTTATTTTCATTGCTTTGTCATGGCAATACAAGTAAACAACTTCAATCGAGTATAATTCCAAATAGACGACTATTAAATATATTTACCTGGCGAAAGTGGTTTTAAAGCTCTATTATGTTATTAATGTGAAAATTGATATTTTTAACAGTTGAATCAATGGCAGGAAAAACATGGCATAATGCTTTTGACTATTTTTCAGGAAGTCTTTTTTTCCCCTATCAATAATGAAAATAGCTGATCCTGATTTAACTAGTTACATACCACGTTATTCCACTCGGCCATATTATTTTATTTTTTTCAATGTGGGAAGAGGTAATTATTAATAAGAATTATACAATACACAATTGTTTCTAAATCAGAATTATATTTTACTCGTGAAATAAAACTTAATCAATAAAAAATTCAGACACAGATGTAAGTGGGCACACATTTATATAGAAGGCAAGTTCTTGTAAAAATCAGGATGTTCTTCATCCTTGAACTTAATAATACCCATTAGATTGGCTTTCTTTTCCTTGCTGATTGGAATCAACGCCTGGTTCAAGGCTGGTAGTTGAGGGTCATGCAGCTCAAAATTAAGGGGAAACGCCTGATTGATTTGCCACAGTCTAAATATGTTGTGTGAAAGAGTGAAACGGTCATCTTGATACAGTTTTAGCCACATGAACTCTGTAATTTACATTTTTCCTTTTTTTGAGCCCAGCCATTATGGAATCAAAATTCTTGAAATTGTTTTGGCTAATCTCAGTCACTAAAAATTGTTTAATTCTTCGTGGCTGACCAATTACATATTTCCATCTTAAGCTTAACTGACTTTTTGCTACACTCTAAGAGTGCAAAATCCCTGTCAAAGGGTAGAAAACTATGGCCAGATACCATAAATTTCTGGAAAATATCTGCTTATTAAATGCATATCTCACCATATTATCAACTTAATTTCTTCTCCTTTGTTCAATTTATGGTAATTTTACACAATGTCTTAATATACAGGAGTCTATTTCTTTAGAGCCTCTTTTAGCAATAGCTTCATGCCATAAATATATAGAAGCTTGTCCTGTATTCATATTGTGAGTGCCAAAATTATAATGATAAATACTAGAATGGGGCAAAAAGATCTTGTTGCAGGTCAACACACAAAGTAATACTATTCAGATTTTTAGAATCCATTTCAAGATTTTGATAAGCTGGCTCAGCTTTACAATGTAGTTTATTTTCTAGCTCTGAACCTCGTTCTTTCAAAGCTAATGGCTTTTGTTGGCTACTTTAGACTGTTACTGTGATCTACTGGTAACTATTAGAACTACTATGGATTAACACTAAGCAAGGGAAGCATCTTACCTCACTGTTCCATGCATATAATTCTTTTTCAGAAAATGTAACTTACCATGTTCTTCCAACCATTGATTCATTATTTGTTAAGTAAATGAATGATTTATATGTGTAAATGCCAATATTATCTCAATTAAATAGCCTATGCTCACTGAATTTTAAAAATTGATTATTAAGTACATCAAGTGAAAGCTCAAAACTGACTATTCCACAAAACTTTCTATCTCGAGCTTAAGGGACAAGCTCAGCTCAAAATCTGAGTACTCACAGAGTCCTAATAACTAGGGATATGTGAAATTCACATTTGAGATAACACAAATTCTATTGTTTTTACCTGATTACCAAACCCTTCCTTCACCTCTGACAAGACATCTTGTGAATGTGGGGAATGCCAGGCCTCCACCGTGGTTCGGATTCCATGTTAAACTGTAGGTCCTTCATTTCATCTCACAATCACCCTACCATTACACATTAGCGTAAGTGCGTATAACCCGAATGGGTAATAAGACACGGTGCTAATAATAATAATATTGTTTTTACAAGAATTTAAGTTTTTTTCATAACTAAACACAATTTCTTTGTAATTGGGCATATACAATGTCATGCAATATAATTTTCAAGGTGGTAACACCGGAGATAGCACTATGCCAGCGCTGCCGTTTAGACGGATATTATTAGATTTTGATTATTTTAAAGGTATAAAACAATCACAGGATAACATGAGTATTTTCATTAATTAAGCTTTTCTTTAGGTTAACATTAATAATCACAATTTCTTCTTTTACACATCACGATAATTAAATTTCAATGGATCGATTCTTTGTTTTCGGCCTTTAAAAGATTTCATGCTAAGTCCATGCAAGGACATTAGTCACTTTAGTGCCACAAGCTGATCTGATCGTCTCTACCTACTATCGCTAAAAATGCCATGATTCGATCTGATAGGCTCCGGCTACTACCGTTAAACGTGCCACAGCCAATAAGGTCGACTTTCTAGATTTGCACTAGTTCTCGCTTTATATGATATAGTGTAGTAGTGTCATGTATCACTGGAAAGAGAACATTTCCCTCAATTATTTTATATAAATTTGGCAACAAAAATCAACTCTAAATAGTTGTTAATGGAACTGGGAGTTTAGTACATTTACAATGGTGGACAGTCACGTACTCAAGGTGCTGAGTGAGATGCCGGTTTACCTAAAAGTTGCATGGAAAAACAAGTGCGACTAACATTCATACTGATATAAATAGTTTTATAGACATTTTCAAATGAATGGGTTAAATTGTCTAAGTCTGGAAAAATATACTAATATTTTCATATTATGTCATTTGAATGAAAAGATTTCTTTACCAATATAAGTAAATAGGCATAATTTTATAAAATATGTAAAAAAATCTATTATGAAATTATTCATTATAAAAGGTTTATTGAAAAACGCAGTCATTATGTCTAGGCCTAAATATTTATTTATGATTTAAGCAATATAATAAATCTTGCTGTAAGGTAAGTAATAACGGCTCAAAACTATCTAATATAGGATATCAAATAAAAATTCCTGTAATTCTCATATATAATTATATATATTTAAAACTTTAATTTCTTGTATAGAACTAAATGCACTACAACAAAATAATAGTGAAATGTAAATTTTTATTTTTTAAATATGTTAATTAGACTTAGTTGTGAAAAAAAATATTAAAACTCATGAATAATATAATTTTGATTAAATTATATTAATTGATTATTATTAAGGAACAGTACATGCGAATCAAAACGATAGAAAAATCAAAATAATATTTTCTAAAATAAAGGTTTGGTAAATTTTCTTGCAAACCCTTACAAAAATCAGGAAATAGCTGTGGCATTCTTAGCACACAAAACCTAACAGACCTTGGGCACTCTTCACGTGTGAATTCTTGAATAGGCATGGCACTAAAAGAGTTAATGAATACTAATTTGACTCGTATTTACCTAAATAATATATCTTTCAGCATATAATGCCATCCCTTTTTGAGAAAAATAACTTCACCTTTTACATGTCTAAATTTATATAATTCATTCACGACCTAAGTTTACCTGGATGACAGCTCGAAATGTTACTAGAACTAATCCCTAATGTATCACTACGTCAACAGCTGACATCTATCACTATGGATGACTCTAATTAAAATAGTAATTTAGGCCAATATTTTTTATATATTTATTTGAGGACAGACACAAAGTTTATTTTTTGGTTTATTTCAATTTAAAAAAATATTCACACCTCTTTCACAAAAACTTCTAGCAAAAATAGCTTCAAAATGGCGACTGACGAATTTAAACCATATGGTTGAACATGAAGATAAACAAGTTTTTTTTTACAATGATGCAGACACGCAGTTGATGAAAATATTTTATTCAGTTAAATATTTCGAAATACGATAAAATAATCATAAAATCATTTACTGTATGTAAAAAAAAAAAGACAACCATTTTCTCTTTTCCAAGTAAATATGATGCCTTTATTAAAAGGTATTGATGTGTGCACTATATTACACAAAATCAATAACATTCCAAAACGAAGAATAAGTACATTTAATTATGTTTAATATATTGTTTCGAGTTAGATAAAAATAAATTATTTAAAAAAATGAAATATTATGAGAAAACTTAAGTTTACGTTATTTTAAATGTAGTATATAACAGGTATTTAAAGATCTTTACATTTATAAAAAAAAACTGTGATCTTTTACAAGTGTTGGCAACCCAAAACCTAAACATATGATTTTCAAACTGTCATCCAGGTAAAAAAAAAATCGTAAACGGACTTTAACTAACACAACACACTTAGTTTTTTTTTAATATATCATAAACTTTCTCAGAAAAACAAGTATTATAAGCATTGAAGAACTCGTGACATCCGCTATTTTGTTATTTTGAGGTATTTAATGGCCTTTTTCTCAATATACAAAATAGATCACCATATGACGTGTAAACTAACTAAATTTTACAGAACTTAACCAATAATACATTTTTCCACTATTAAATAGCTATACAAGATGCTGAGAGGGGTTTGGAAGAAGAACAAGGTACTGGAAGCAGGGAGGGCGTGCCAAAGAAGCGGGTAGTGGGGGTGTCGTCGTCAGTCGTCGTCCCCCCCCCCCCCCCCCCCCCCCCCCCC
>CABFOW010000068.1:263524-277218 GCA_902141385.1 Timema californicum | reverse complement strand
CCAATGTTGATTAAAAGCTTGAAAGTTGGGAATTTTGTGAGATTTGAGATCTAGAGTTAGGAAATTCGAGGCTTATTCTCTACCCCATTACTTTCTATTATGAAAGTCCTTGACCAGAGTCTTGTACAGACAAATTTAAAATTTCCCAACTGTTGATCCCTACTCTACAAAAAATCCCAACTTCAAAAATTGTCAAACACTTAAAGAAGATTTCTTGTTTAGTTGATTGTAGAAATCTTAGTTAATCAAGTATCTAGTAGCCGTTGTCAGTAGGTAGAGACAACGGTTGGTGAGTGTATGTCGAATGTGGTATGAAAACGAATCATTAGGAAACATGAGGTGCCCAGTAGCAAAATTTCACTCAGCCAGCAATGCTTGAAGTGGCAGCATTGTCAGCCAATGTTTTATTTATGATTTAGTGTTTAGCAACCACAAAAGTCACAACTATAGACTGTCACAGTTTAATGATTAAAATTATCATGTTGTACAGCCAATGCCTTAATTAGGGCTTTATTAAATTTTGAAGGCATAAATGCAGTGAATGCAGTGAATCCTATGCAACATTTTGTTTTCTTATCGAAAGCTCTGACTGATGAAATGAGGACATTGAGGTTAGTGTTACCTTTTTAAATACATATTAATTTTGCTAGCAAGTATCCATACTAGTATGAATTGAACAGTACTGTTTTATCTTATTTCATTGTTTATTAAGATAGGTTTTCATGAAAGCAATTTAAACAGCCTCAAAGCAACAATGAAGGAAGAGGAGTAATAAGGGCTATGTTACATTGTTACAACTATTATAATTTTTTTATTTGATTAAGAAGACTACATTAAACAAAAAATTAAGTTTTTATTCACCCTTAAACATTTTCAAATTTGGGATATATTTTTAAATTAGTTATTTAGTGTTTGATTTACATTAAATTTCAAATAACCATATTGTTTAGCATGTTGATTTCGAATTTGCCTAAGCTATTTAATAAAATGTCAGGGGAAGCCCATTCACCCTCATGTGCTAAATTACATTATTATTATTATTATTATTATTATTTAGCACTGCGTCTTACTACCCGATCGGGCTATACGCTTTAAGTACTAATTACGCTAATTGATTGGGAATTGGGAAGGTTGAATTAGAGGAAGTTAACTTGCATTTGCGTGGAGGGAGAGTGGAAAACCATTTAGGAAAAACCACCCCCCAGTTCACCCGACCGAGATTCGAACCTCGATCTCCCCGTCCTCGGCGGTCGAGCTCAACACGACTATCGCTTTAGCCAACTACGCCACCGAGGCGGGGGCTAAATTACAATATGTTTTGAATAGTTTATTGGCGTATCAGTATTAACATTTTAGGGCAACTTCCATGAAGTTATGAAGCAGGACATTGATATACAGGTATCAAAATACTTTAGAAATATTGATAGATTCTATTTTTTATTGCTTTATTTTACAGTTTAAAATGTTTTTAAATAAACATGGCCAAATTGCTAATTTTTTATCAAGTGATAAGCAAGTTCTACATCTTTGGGAGTTTACTCTTAAATATTGCTTCCAACTGTGTTATAATAATAATAATAATAATATTATTTAGCACCGCATCTTACTACCTGTTCGGGTTATACGCTAACTGTGTTATAATAAAGCAGCGGTTTCCAACTTGGGGGTCACAATTTAGAGGATATAGCTTTATATTTACTTTTTCAGTTATTTTAATGATTATAAGAAGATTCGAAAATCTAAAAGAAACAAGTAGTTAAAGTGCTAAAAATGACCAAGCTACTGCTTAGGTTCCTTTTGGCCATTCCATTACGATAGCATCTTGTTGACTTGTTTACTGTGGCAGCCTTTTAATGCTGCTAGCATAATATAAAATCATCCCCCAACCCATGGTCTTGTTGATTCTCTTTTACTACATATTAGTCGCATATAATCATTATTATAAGCAATGTATAGTAATTAAAACAAGCATTAGTGGACATGTGGGATTTATGTCATGCTCTTTTGGTTTGGTTTGTTGGTGAAGGTGAAGTAAGGATTTTAATTCTGGCCAGGGGTAGTTTATCCTAATATCCCTTCAAGAAAATCGGTGTATATTTCCTCTAAATTTTACTTGTCTCACTGGTGTAGACAGCCCGGGCTGGAAGTAATAGACAGTGAAAAAAAACTAGGATTTGAACGCTTTTAAGTTATCAAAGGGTTGCGATGACCGCAGAGAGAAAAGTTGTCATAAACTACAAAAGGTTGGAAATTGCTGTAATAAAATCAATTAAATTTTTTAATCTAAAATACACAATTTGAACAATATCTGCAAATCTAAATAAATATATTTAAGCTCAATTGGATATTTAGCTCAAATGCAGGTAAACTGAAATAAATAGTAATTAGAGTTGCACTGAAAAAGCCTTGTAGCTTTAAAAATCCAGTATGAACGAATTTGCCAGGGTGGGCGGTGTTTGGGGGCTCAAACCACCCCTGAAATGTATGATCAAAATGGCTTTATTTATGGTTCAAACAACATAAAAATTAAGATACAAGTAAAAATTAGGGGGCTGTGTTACCATAAAAAGCATTTCAGAAAGCTTCTAGAGGTGTTTAATATTTAGAATTTTTTCTAGTTGTCGACAGTTAGGGGGTTATGTTACCATAAAAAAACACTTCAGATAACTTCTAGAGGTGTTTAATATTCAGAAATTTTCCCAGCATTTGGCAGTTAGGGGGTTATGGTGCCATAAGAAACACTTCAGATATCTTCGAGAGGTGTTTAATATTTAGAATTTTCCGAGTCTTCGGCAGGTAGGGGTTAATATTACTATAAAACACTTCAGATAGCTTCTAAAACTGTTTATCAATTATTATTGGCCGGCTATGGACTTGCAAATAAATAAATAAATTTAGAAATACAGTTACCTAAAAACTCGGTTCAAGCCTTGGTTATCACCTCAAATAAAAAAAAAAAATTGGGAGCCTCTTCCTCCCGACTCCCCTCATGTTATCAACATTGCCCTTCTTGTACTCTCCTTTGCTACTTGGGAATTTTTCTAATTTCAAAATGCTTATAGTTGGGGAAAAACACTGGTTCACCCCCCAATGTATTTTGTGCAACACCCATGGCTGTAAGACTGGGAAAAAGGGGTTACAATACACATTTTCTATAAAGAAGACAGGAAAAGGTGTACAAATTATAGGGGGATAGTTCTGATGTGCCACTACAAAAACATATGAGAATATATTGGAAAAGAGAAAAAGAAATAAAATGAAAAGGTGTAGAGGGGAACAGAGGTCTAATAGACTTAATTTTTTGCTATTAGGCAGCTGATGGAAGGAAGGTATTAATATGGGAAAGACTTGGTAATGGTATTTATGAATGGAAACAATTAAAGGATGAAGGCTGGTGTAAGGGAAGAGGACAATGGAGGCATTTTACTAAACTGACTCAGCCGCATGCTGGAAAAAGTTGGTGATAATGATATATTCTTGCTCATAATGGACCACAATTGATGATGGCAAGGAAAGTACTTAAAGAGTGCCACAGCATATCCCTTTGTGGGCTGCACATGGCCCACAGGCCATATGTTGTGTGTCTAAGTCTTGCTTAGTACAAGAATATCACCGTAATCAAGCATGCAATAGAAATAAACAACATGATTTCAGTGATTTAATGTGCATTCTTCCTCAAGTATTACAAATGTACATAATAGAATGGCACTCTTATCATAAACAGAGTTATAAAATAAATACAAAAAGTTGTAGCTCTTTCAGCTACAGAGAGCTTGTTTTCTTAAAAAATAATGGCTGATTTATTAAATATATTGAATAAGACAATCCAGCAAACAAAACTAGAAGTATGCTCTTTTAAAAATCGTTAAAATGTTATTAAGTTATTATTTAATAACAAAAAGAGCTATTTTAAAATTGTAACTACCGTAGGTATTGAAGAAACTGAGCCCCTAAGACTAAAAAAAAAGTCTAATTTTTAATCAATTGTTAACAATGTGTTTGTAAATAGAAACATGAATTATCACCCAATAACTTGGAATTTTACAAAAAAGTTAATAAACATTGTCAAATAATTTATGTGTGTTTATTTGGGTGAGGGAGAATAGTGATTAAATGATCAATTTAGATATTTTTGACAATATATCGACATTTATTATGACTATTTTCCTTGAAAACATTAAGCTTCAATCTTGAAAACCTCCATATATACAAGTTTGAAAGTTGCAGATAAATTATTTTTATTTTTAATGACTTACAGGGCTTTATCTGTCCTAAGTTACATTATTTATTAAATATTACTTTGCTATTGCTTATATGAAGTGTGAAAAAAAAAAATCTTGCGTACTAAACCAAGTATTAGTTTGACATTACTTAGCTTTCAGAATCTCAAACCTACCAATTTCTGTAACACTAAATTTATTTAAAATAAAAAGTTTTTCCATTTTGCATTTAAAACTATGTCATTATCACACTGTGCTATGCTATTAACAATGAGTATTAACAATATTGTAGTCTATTTAACTCATTAATCAGCATACTCGTTCAAGTAACACAACTTAGGAAGGACTATTGGGCAACTTTCAAACAAGTTCACAGAAGTTTCCCATACAGTTCGAGTATGTTGTCAAATATTATACTGTTGATTCAAAACAAGCTATTATAATTCACACTAACTCTTTGATGTACCAGACATATGAGAAAACATAAATGATGCTAAGAAACAGCTAAAACTAATTATTATGTATAGTCACAGAATTTTTAAAATTGAATACATTGTAATACCAACAATGTTAATCAGCCACTACATCAATATAAGAACATAGATTTATAAAAAGACTAAAACAGTAGTAGTACCTCAAAATTCACTATATACAAAAATAGTATGTACACAAAATCACAATAGTTGTTACCATAGTACACATTTGACTCTTAAGTACTTATTCTTACAATACTATGATAGTTCTAATAGTAAAATACAGGTATTAGTAGTTTTTACCAAAGCCCGGATTTTGATGACATAAAAAAAATATATATCACACACACACACAAAACGCTTAGGTGTGTATAAATTCTGTTCATAATCTCCTGGTTGTAAAAACTATTTTTCTAGGTCATTATATGTCATTTTGGATTTTTAAGTAATAAATTTGTGTGTAATATTATAGGTATTTTTGAGTTATTTTTTGGAATTTATAATTGGTATATTTTTTAGTACAATCAATATTTTATAAATGTATAATTACTACTCAAACTTTTTTTTCAGAAAACAATTTTTGGATTGAGAAGATAATGTAAGAAATGAGCTACTAAATATATCCTTTTTGCCTGTCTTGTTGGAAAATATACATTCTCGGTGAGTCACAACAATTAATATGGAAAGGGTTGCTTTGGGAGAGGATAGTTATTAATTTTGAAGCAGATATTTGTAAAATAATATTGTTATATTTAGCATAATGCGCTATTTTGGTTGTCAATGGCATTTCATTGCACAAATAGTTCTATTCTTTAATTCTTATTTGAAAAACACATGTTTTATTTAAATGTGTAGCTTCATTGAGTTTTTATTCTTATTTTAGGTCACTTTTTGTGAGTTTAAAGTAATTTTTAAGAATTTTTAGGTAATTTGATCATTCTTATGTCATCAAATACTGGGCTCTGGTTATTACTCTCATTATTACTGTTTTACAGAACTTACAACGCTGAGGCCAGAGTGTAAATGCATTAAATATTTATTAACTTCAAAGTTTTATTTCTGGTGTTAAAATAAAAGCATCTTCAGTCTATATGTTTGGTAAGGTGTAGTATGTGTTTAGAGAAAAACATGGGGGAAATGTGTAGATAAATTGTAATATAGGTGATTGATATTTAGAAAACAGAGAAAGAAGGAAATTCAAGTAAAAAATAAAAACATAAATGTATACGCACCAGTCATGCTAAGAAAGTATTTTTTATTTTGGCATATATCTTTTTTAACTTGAGAGAAAAATTAATCTGAAAAAGCAGAACTCGAAAGCCTTGCAAATTTTAACTAACATCATGTAACATTTTGAATAAAAATGTCACGTTTCACTTTTTGTTCCCAAATATTAAATAAAGTCTGCTCACACCATGAACAAATGGACAGTTAAGTGGTATAGTGATCATATTGCACATAATAGTGTGAACAACTGTACAGATATATTATATATTCAAAAATATCCACTCAATTATATAAAAAGACATAGCAGCTCTAATTGTCATTGGAAAAATGCTGTAGTTTGAACCGGTTTTTAGTTATTTTCTTCTCAAAATTGTTATATGAGAAAAGGAGTTTAAATAAAGCATATATGATAGCAAGGGGTGTGTGAATTCCACTTTTTTTTTCTTTGAAGCAAATTTTAAACAAAACTTAACTATTCTCAAAGACAAATTTAAGTTTTAGTGTGTTTCTTTATGATTTTATGCTCAAAAATGCTAGTCATAATTTGCATTCTTAATAACTTTAAACCCAAAATATCAATGACAAAATATTATATTGCAAAACCTTTTGTAGGGTATTACAGAAGTGCAGTTAATAGTGTTGTTTTGGTGATTATGGAGTAAGATGATTCGTGTTTTTAAGGTGTTATTGTGAGTGTGATGGATAATAGAAAAGTATTACAAGACCGAGAACGTTAACAGTTAAAATTAAGAGTATATTACAATGGCGATGAAGATGTGATCATTCACTGTTTAATCCTGTGTTTGATTAAACCAGGGAGTAAGTAAGTACTTGAGTTTACAGACTTACTAAGTACATTCAGCAAGTGAAGACCCTAACAATCGATCCCAAAAAAGGAATTTACACTGGTGCTCAAAATGTCTGATGGCGGAGAAACCAGCACCATTGGTGTATTAAGTGAGTTTACTCTGGGAAATGATGGGTCTCTTTACAATCCTAGGATGGAGAGGTCTTCGACGCTAATCACATCAAGAGTGAAACCAGAAGACAGGGCTTATTTCTCAATGCTTTGGACCAAGATGTTTTCAAATTAATAAACAATTTAAGTCTACCCAAAAAGCCAATGAGTTATTATTGAATTGTATGATAGATATTTTCTGCCGGCTGAGTCTGTTTTTGTTGCCCGATTTAACTTTTTAATGCTAGTAAAGATCCTGAAAAGAATTAAATGAGTAACTGGCAATAATATGTGAATAAATAAATTTGTTTTGGGGATGGGTAAAGGTCCCATTCGCGATAGGCTTTTTGAGGAAAATGCCATTAAGTTGACAATTGACACTTGCTAAAGAATTGGAGTTAGTTAGTGTCAAGTAAGCTTCTTCACTTCAATATCAGTTAGCAGATGTTGAAATAAAAAGCGAACTAGTTTGTCATATGTCTGCAAGGGATAACCAATGAATGCAATTTAGTCAATTAAAACACCAACCTGGTTTATCTAAAGGGTTTATTGTGATGTTTGTGCAGGTTATAATGATGCCTCATAGTACTATTAAGTATTGTGGTTACAGGTACAATATTTTCTCACAGGTCGGACAGTTGTCATGGGCATGCAAAATTAAAGGTAGATCAAATAACAAATAAGAAGCAATCTTATTTTAAAAGGAAAGTCAAGAAAATACACATTTTTTTGTCTAAAGATGTCAAAGATGATACTGAAAGCTTTTTCAAGATTAATTAGGCCGAATAAGTGGACCCGAGTTATCATGTTGTTTTGAAGATTAACATCAACAATTTATACTGGGGGTTTGAGCACAAGAGTACCATTAAAGTTTAGTGAAAAGTTCCTGAATGTAATGGTAAAACCAACTTAAAAAACTTTTGTCTCATATTTAAAGGAAAAAGCAATTCCTAGGTACTGTCACTGTCTAGGTCGAATATAAAGGAACATTTTTTCCAAAACTTCAATTTTTTTCGGTGAAATCTGATAGTTCACCGTTGCTTGGAAGGGCCTAGCTTGGTGTATTGGGATTTTGACTGTTGACACCAACCGTAACAAGATGATGCAACTTGTGTGCTTCTCAGAAGACACTACAAAGCATATGCTTCAAGGAATTTACCTGAAATTTCTGGAAGTTTTCACAGACCACCTTGGTAAATTTAACAAAGGAAACATGTCCTAATCTTTACAGCAGGGTCCTCAGCTCAACTCTATTAAGGTGCATCCAATCCCATTCGCTCTTCAACAGGGGGCTTCCGCGGAATTTGACAGACTTTTGAAATAAGGAATCCTAGACCCTGTGGACTATAATCAATTTGGTTCATCTATATTACTAGTTATGAAAAAAGGGTGGGGCAGTTCGGATATGTGTAAGCTATAAGTAAACGTCAAATCTATGTTTACTAGTGAATCCTTCCCTGGATTTAGGACCTCTTTCAGCGAGTCCAAGGCAGCAAGGTGTTCACAAAGCTTGATTTGTCCAACTTTTATCAACAGTTGTTGGAGGAGGCATCTTAATGGCTTACAACAATAATCTCTCCAAAAGGCTTGTTCATATATACTTGTTTGCCCTTTGGACTCACATGTGCTTCTGCCAAAGCCCAAAAACTAATGGACACTTCACTTGGTAGCGAGGAAGGTATTGTTATGCTATTTAATGACATTCTAATTATGGCTAAAGACCTAGCACAACTAAAATGGTGACTCACTAAGGTTCTGGAGATACTCAGAGAGTGTGGATTGATATTGTCCGTAATGAAATGCGAAATAGGTAAATCCTTAGTGGAATATCTCGCCTTCAGGATTGATGGCGACGATTTGCATTTAATTGAGGACCAGGTTTGTGCAATTTTAGAAACTCACAAATCGGAGAACATGAAGGAGCATAGTCATACATAGGGTTTGTAAATTACCTATCCAAGTTTTTGCCCTCACTATCTACTACAATTCTTGGTCTCTGTACAAGTTATTGTGTAAAGGTGCAACATTGGAGTGGAGTGAGTGTTGTGAACAGGCAATCAGGCAAATCAAGAATGTAGTTCAAGCTAACCGATTGCTTGCTAATTTCAACTAACAGTATCTGATTCGTCTATTTGTTGATGGTTCAGACCTAGGACTTGAGGCAGTAATTTCTTAGAGATATCCCAACAGTGAAGAGAAGTCGCTGGTGTTTGCAAGCCGCTCGCTATCCAAACTGGGGGATTCCTACAGTCAGTTGCACAAGGAAAGGGTGGGGCTCACTTTCAGTCTTAAGAAGCTCCACACATACTTATTTGGAAGAAAGTGGATTTTGGTAATGATAATAAGCCTTTATTAGCTATTTTTGGACCTAGGCTTGAAATTCCGACATGTACACCAAACAGATGGCAGCAATTGGCTCTGATTTTATCGAATTACAGTCGCAATGCTGGATGGGTACAATCTTCCCAAAATGAAGCTGGCTGGCTGTCCAAAATGCCACTGCTCAGACAGCCCATATGTAGATGAGACAATCCACTATGTTTATGGCAACAATGAGAATTTGGTGCTTGATTATAAACAATTATTAGTTGCAACAAAGACCAGATCGTTAAGAAAACCATCAACTATTTAAAGTTGGGGTGGCCAACTTAGAACCTTACTTCTGACGCAAGGATGAACTCCATGTTGAAAGAAACATGTTGCTCTGGGGATACCTGATTGTTGTACGCTTCAGGAGAAACAAGTCCAAATGGATCAGCGCTAGAGTGAAACAAATACTTGAACCCCATTATATCCATGTTTATGTTCAAAATTTGGATATGACCTCGATTCATCATAAGGATCAATCAAGAAGGCCACTTTAAAGTACTGATGAAGAACAAGAGCAAACACTGCTTACAACTTAATCCCCAAATAGTGTTAACCCCATTCCTGAGGGCACTCCAGGTGACCTGGCTGTAAAGCAAGAACCTAGAACCCCTAAATCTGTGGACCTGACTAAGAATGAGACCCTTGATATGAGTCCCATGGAGAAAGAGCATGGCTCGGAGGTGCATGGCTAGAGTCCGCCTGCTTTGCGCGCTCAATGGGAAACAAAACCAGTTAGGATACTTAATGAAGAACTGTGAAATTAGAGGGGGAAAGATGTAGAGTATGAGATAAGTGCAGTTGGTAGTGTTGTTTTAGTGATTAGAGAGTAGTATGATCCGTGGTTTTGGGGGGTTATGAATATTACGAGTAGTGACTGGGAATGGGAAAGTATTACAAGACTGAGAACATTAATCGTTAAAATTGCGAGTATCTTAAACCTTTTATATATTTAAGCCTAAGCTGATAAATTAATTATTAACATATAATGAAATTCGATTAATAGAAATTTCTTGAAATGTCAAATTTATTTTGTATTGTATATAGCTGTACAAAATGACAAATGTTTGTCAATATTCTTATTGACGTAGCTATTAAGTGGGTGAGGTCAAATTTACTTTTAAAACTTTAGTCGAATTTTTCAAAGTATCCCACACCCTTAAATCTAACATTGGCTGGTGAACCTCTAATTATAATTTTTCTTCGCATTTGTGTAGAAAACCATTTTATGGTAACATAAATGACATCTATTTTTATGTTATTTTGTACAAATTTTTTAAAAACAGACACTTAAAGCTACATATTTTTAACATTCTGACTTATTTGGTTGAGTAGCCACATGTTCAGTTTCTACCTCTTAACTAAAAAAAGAACTGTTTATTATTTTGTAAGTATAACCGAGTTACTTAGTTTTTTGTTAATAAAAGAGTTATATCTAATAGGGTTTGTAAAATAAGTCTAATCTTTATCATGGGTCATAATGAAAATTATAAACCTGCCAATTCACCAAAAGCTGAATGGTTAAATGTGAAAACACATTAACTACTTAACATAAGTCATCTATGTAGCAAATGTGTTGTGTGAAGACTATTAAACTTTGGATAATCTAATTTTTATAGCTTTGCAAGCTAACAACCAATTTAGGACAAATAAATTATCTAGAGTTTCACACATTTATTTTAACAACTTGATACCATCAAAAAAGTATCACAGCTTTTGTGTTTTGTTTGTTTAATGTATGAAATGAATATACATGCAGAGACAGTCAAATGTAACTTCAATGATGTATCAGTGTGAATGACAAATGGTATTTTCCCCTCCCACTTTCAAGACATTGTGTTTACTAGAAATCATGAAAATGGAGCTGCTAAACCATTTGATACAAACTTACAAATCTTCCAATGAACTGGAACTAGTGCAGTAGTATCTAAGCAATTATTAAGCATTATGAGTAACAAAACTGTTTTAAAAGTGTGATAGACTGAATAAAAGAAATGAGTACAGTACAAATTAATTTCTATGAATGAAATATACAGAACATTAAAATTAGCTCTAGACCTATTACTGTAGGTAATGGGGATTATTGTTTCAAGTGTATTACTGCACTAGTCATCATAAAATATTACAAAACAACACATTTAAAAAAAAAGTCATAAAAATTTATATATATATTTATGTATACTTTTTAGAGATTGTATATCACACTAATGTTTCTTTAAAATAATAGTAGTCTTTTGAGCTTTCACCGGAATTATGGACGGATTTAGACTGATAAACAAACAGTTTTATTAACATTATCAAAGTTTTGCTTTAAACCTTTCACTAAAGAAATAAATAAATAATTTCTTAACCAAACTTTCTAGTACATGACTATTTTTAAATACTGTCCAAACACATGGATGGTTTTTACCCGCTTGGTAATTAAATTACTTTCAGATATTTATCAGGTAGTGTAGAAAACTGTCGAGTCAACTCAGAAGAATATGATTGACACAATCCAACAGGTTGTACCTAAAGTATTCTTGATGACTGTTAATCCCTTTCATTCCTGCTCATCAGGGGATGATGGTGATGATGTTTTTGCTGCTGCTGAGTTCCCATTTGTCGCAACAGGTACATTCTCAGAGGTCTATGACAACAGGTTTGTATTATATACATAATTATGATAATGAATAAGGCATGCACTAGCATAATAATAAATTTATACAGACAACTAAGAGTCCAGTATGAATGCAGATATCTGTAATAATAATAGCAAGGTGGATAAAAACTTGATACAAAGGTGGTCTGTGGATAAAGTTAACAAATAGATCCACAATCAGCAAAAAATAAATAAATGGTGATAATACATTAAATTTATTTTGCCCGGAATTGCTTAAGTGTAAGTTTGCTCTCAGATAAACGCTGATAAAAATAAATAAACTACAACATGTTGTTCATCTAACCGTACTATTTCTAATATTCCCCTAAAACATTTGAATAACTGACTCCCATTATTACTTACTTACTTACTCTATGGCATTAGGAACTTGAAAGCTCATTAACACATTTACAAAAGTATGTCACCTATCTCTATCTTGTGCTAGTTCTACCCAGTCCACCTCACTACATCCTATTTATTTCAGGTCTATTCTAATGTTATCCTCCTATCTGCATCTAGGTCTTACCAATGGTCTCTTCCCATTGGGTTTACCAGTCAGTACCCTAAACACGGTTCTATACTCTCCCGTTCGCACTGCATGTCCTGCCCACCGTAATTTACATGACTACCACTATAATATTATTAATTCTATTGTTTGCTTTTAAGCAAAGATTACAGTCAAGGATACATATTTGGATTGAGGCTTTGCGTTACAGGATGGAATTTTTGCTATTCATTCTAGGATCTACAAATAACCATATAAAAAATGTTCAATTGTTCTTTGACTATCAAAATCAAGCCTACTTCAAAGTAAATTCATTAGATCTACAGTACTAATTGTCAAACCTAATGGGAGTGAGTTAACTGAATAATGTATGCAAAGTGCTTGCTTGGATGGAATTCAACAGTTTCTAAATTTGTGTTATATCTTAGTTAAGAATGAACAATTATACCAAAAATATATTAATTTATTTCACCTTTGGATTTTACAAGAACTAAAAACCCCAGATATATGAAATAATTTATTTCCTAAATAAATAATGAAAGCACACATTTACACATTCAATGCAGTGTGGTAGATAGCTTTTATTAGAGTTATAAATTGTACTACAAACAATCATATATTAATACGTGTTCATGAATAATTATTATAATGAGTCACAAAGTGATATAAATTGCCTTCACTTGTCAAAGGGCCAAAATATGTTTTCTAAGGGGATGGGCTTAGAATTGTGTTTAGGAGTTTTTCAGTTGTTTTAACAGGAGAAAAGTTAAAGGAAATTAATTATATCAGTGGCATTACTAGTGAAGTCAATCTAAAATATGTTTGGGGCTGTAAGAAACTTATACATTCCTGTAATGTATTATTTTAAGATCATTAGTCAAAGGACAAAATGCTGCAAAAGCTGGATTTAATAAACATTGAAAGGGATATATAAAAGTAAGGCCCACACAATTAACAGAAAATTGTGTGTGCAAAAGTTCCTAATTAAAACACAACTAGACAAACCATAGTAATTTTTGGGGCCTTTCATAAACACTCACACTCTGCTGAATAAGGGGCCTGATATAGCCTGAAAATTACTGTGATGTGTCTGGTTGTGTTTAAATCATGATTTTTCAAGACCACATTTTTCTGCTTGGTGTAGGCCTATCTATTTTATCCTCATTTCAAGACTACTATTCTATTATTATTGTTAAATAAAATAGCCTATACCAACAATAATTTTGTTAGTAGTGACATATTTTTAAAATACATACTGGCAGTGTAGGATTAACCATTTTATTTGTTAAGTGGGAAAGGGGGG
>CABFOW010000068.1:214195-263497 GCA_902141385.1 Timema californicum | reverse complement strand
GGGGGGCGGGCAGATGTACCATGATTATATTAAGAGTATCTGTTTAACATGCACACACCTTCTAGATACAGGATTCCATCAGCACATATATCCTAAGCTCCAAAGCTTAGCACCAGAGAAGATGGTTAGCACAGTTACAGAAATAATGTTTATACAAATGTTAAATTATTATTTCAACACTATTTTTATTTTTACCAGGATGCTCCAATGATCTGTTATCTTTGGAAATTAATATTGATAATTGATAGTCATGCAAAGAAAGTATAACTTGAAACTAACATACATATCACTCACTATAAATAGTATACCAGAGTATATTATTTTCTGTGAACAAGTAGTAAAATCTAACCACTATTTAAATATCAAGAGCCTGGTCTACTAATATGAGGTGGCTGCTGTTTGCACTAAAATATGGTGAATCTCATGTATTGAGTTTGTTGTAATCTTGTTTAAAACTATTATTTAGGGGGAAAAAATGTCAGCACACTCCATACCGCCTCGTCATTGGTAATTCAGTCTTGCAAGAGTGACACCTGAGACCATGTGGCCACAAATACAGGTAACAGTTAATATTGATCAATTAAAATGAAAGTAAATAATACTGAAGAAAAGGGCTATATCAAAATAGTGAAAGAATATTGCTATTATAGCTACCAACATGTAAACATGTTAACAAATATAGGAGGTACAAAAAACTGCTGACACATAAGCTGTGTCCAAAATATTTATGCCACCATCTTGGAAAATGGCAGCCAAAAACCATATTTTCTCTAATAAGTAGAGAACAATGAAAGATATTAAATATGTTGAAAAGCCCGAAAGTGTTTATTGTAGAATTTCAAACAATTTGTCTTCCGAACATTTTTTATGGGATCATAAACAAAGCTACCATCCTGAATTAAATGGGCTAACAGTTTTTGGTTTTCTAAAAAAAAAAGTTGCAAACAGCTACAGTTTCACTATAAAATATTCATGAGAATTTCTATTATGAACCTCTGTATGTTATACCCTTTTATATATATATATATATATATATATATAGTGAATTTGGTTCAAATCCCAGTTGGGTTCAAGATTTAAGGTTATATGCAAGCATGAAGCTGAGTCTTGATTGAATGCTAGTGTTGGGTTAGTGACAAGGGTGTATTGGCATGTTCCAAGTGGCTCGGGTTGGGTTCACAAATTTGACAATCCTTAAAAGACATTTATAAATACCACTAAAGTTATGTTACATTGTAATCTCTCTCTCTCTCTCTCTCTCTATATATATATATATATATATAGATAGCACTGCATCTTAATACCCATTCAGGTTATATGCCAAAGTCACTATAAGGTGGTCGAAAATCGTCTGAAGCCCTACCCTTGAATGATCATACTCATGATGAAAAATTATTGATGTTAACAATATGTTCACTATTTTGAATGCATAAAAGCTCCATCTAAAAATATTTCAGTGGCCACCACCTTGTGAAACTATGATTGTTTCGTACCCATAGTCTCTTGCTGGATTTCTACCTTGTAAGACGGGTTGTCATAAGCAGACTGGCTCTTGCGCGTTGCAGAGATAGCCGCTTTGTTCTGCCCATATTTCCTAACGAGGATCAAGGCAAGAATGAGAGCGGCAACTATGGCCAGCGCCGCAATGATGGACACCCCAACAAGAGGTCCATAGTAGTCCCCGGGCTCGTTCAGTGTGGTTGGACCGCTCTCCAGTTTGCCTGAATTCAACATTGAGTAGATTTTTATATATATATATATATATTTATATATATATATATACACACACACCCATTAGTGAGTGACAGTGAAGAAGAAGAGTGATTAGGTCCCCTTAACTCATAGTGTGAGTGTTTTTCAAAAGAAAAGAAAAATCTGAAAATCTGGACTACAGCAGAAAAAAACAAAAAAAACAGGCCTAATGTTAAGTTTTAATTTAGTAATTGTTATGTAAATGAGTATTGAGGTTTTTTTTTCCTTTCAGCCAAGCAACCTCAAAAGCTCCAAAGACTTGTGCATGTTCTCGCATTATCATCTCCACCCTGTCCCTTTATGTATCATATTATGTCTTGTCCCCTCCCATTCCCTCATACACCAGTATCTTCTAAGCGAGAAGATTTCTTAGCATACATTTCTACAATCTTGGAAGCTAGGATTTGATTCCATCTATCTGAATTAAATATGGCTTCTCAAACACTTTACAACAGAATGCTGATACATTTTTAAAATTTACCCTAATCTCTTACCCAAAAATTTGCTAGATTTATTTTTTAAGTTAATTTTAATACAAGTTTGACATGATAATTAATTTAACTTCCCGAACAATGAATTCTCACCTTGTTTTGACTGGCCCACGACTGGAGGAGAGCCTGGCTTAGTGATGAAGTCTTGAACATTACTCTTCTTTATTTTTCCGTTAGTCAGGTAAACTTCCAACCACAAGCGATACCTGTAAATGTATATAATAGGTACATTAGAGGGTTGTTTAGCTGGAATAGTGCATATAGTGATTTATGTTTCTTCAAAACATAGGTGTAAAGAGGAGGGGGTGGGGGTGTCAACCCCCCCCCCCTCCCCACCGCCATTTTCTAAAGTTTTTAATATGAGGCTTGAAGATGGCCTTCTATTTAAACTTCAAATAACTTATTGGGGCATTCACTTTTCAAAAATTTGCCAGGTAAGGACCACTCCAGATAGTTTCTAAAGGCATTTAATTTTTTTTTTTAAACTTCCAGGTGAATATCACTCTAAATGGCTTCTAGAGGTATCCAATTTTCAAAAGAAATACCCATAAGGGGGCCACGCCAAATAATTTCTATGTGCATTTAATATTTAAAAAAAATACAAGCAAGGACCATTCCAATTACATTCTGAAGGCATTCTAGTTTTAAAATGTGTTGGAAAAAGATCACTTTCAAAAGCTTCTAAAGTCATCAAATAAAAAAAAACAGGTGAGGACCATTAAAAATAACTTATAAGGGTATCAAATTTTTTTTTAGATCAGGCAAGAACACTATAAATAGCTTCTAGGGCATTCCAAATTAAAAAAATTTCTAGGTGAGGGCTATTTAAAATCAATTCTAAGGAGTCTAATTTATAAAAAAAACTTCTGGTGAACACTTAAAAAATAGCTTTTAGATAGCCATATAGCTGTTAAAAAAAGTATAAGTCTAAAAAAATTCTATGAATGATGACTGCTATAAAGAGCTTATAGGAACATCCCATTTTTTAACATTAACTGGGGGAGAGGAGAATAGAAAATTCCTAAAAAAACTTTTTAGTTACTTGCCCTCCTCATCCCCTACCTCTATACACAAATAAAGTTCTACCACTACTACATGAAATAACAATATTTATATTTACTTAGGGTTTAATAGTAAGTCTTAACTTCATGTCATAGACTTACAATTTTGAAACAACCCCACCCCCCAACCCTTCCCCCCACGGCAATTTAATTTTCCCTATATCTGTGCTTCATGATGAATTTATTTGAGGGATTCTAAAACTTCTCTCATTAAGTAAATGTTTGTTAATCACAATAATTTTTTTCTGAAAATGTCTTACAAAAGAGGAAAAGTTAATTTTTTGACTATACCAACTCAAATGTTTGTGCCTTAAGAACACAGAAATAAGGCTTATTAGTGTAATTTATATATAGTTAGTGGTTTGATTAAGTTTTACGATTTGCTGTAAATATATTATATTAACTAATTTTTTTCCCCTTCAAATGTTGACATCCATGCAAATAACACAAAATATTAGTCATGAATGTGTGTAATTTCTTATTTGGGAAGCCTGGTATTGACCTGGTGCCTGGCTTGAGGTCCTGGATGAGTGTCTTAGGCTGAGAATCTCTCTTGGCAATCTTGAAGGTACTGACATCCTCTTTACCCACATCACTCTGGTAGATGGCTCGGAAGATGTTGACGTACTTGTCCTCTGGGTAAGGTACTCCACTCCAGCTCAGCTCGACGGAGGATGACTTTACATGGTGTACGTCCAGCTTGATGTCAAACTTGTACAAATCTGAAAAAAACATAATGACAATATATAGAAGGACTTAAAGGATTTTACAACATACTACACCCAACTTGTGTGACTAAATTTGGATGGTGGAATTAAAAAAAAAACCACTAAAATAACACTTGGCATGGTTATTATGTAAATGGTTGTCACATGGTCTAATGCATCACTCCTTGTAAGAGATGGGCTTACCGGTGACAAGAATAAGTTATTTGAATCCTGAGACTACCCCCATTTAATGTTTTTAGCAATATGTTTCAAAATGTGTTGAAGTGGACAAAAGAAAAAGAAAATAATTTCACCCTTTAATCTTGGAATATTAGAAGTTATTTCAGAAAAAAATTTGTCTATACTTTCTCTATTCGAATTCACCGTGAAACTGTTGGTTGGACTTGGTGTGTAATCCATTTCATACCGCTCTGACACGTACCCATAGTAAAACAGTACGCCATAAAAAATATAGACTTGTAAGTGTACTGTGAAGGCATAAAATTAAAAAGTTTGCAGAACTCTGGTCTACACCATAGTAGAACCAAGCAAAGTAAGCTTGTTTACCGTCCATTGTGGAGCAGGGCTGTGTCTAATGGAGGGAGTGGGGCAGGGGGGCAATTGCCCCAGTCTTCACATTCCACATTTTCCCCACAAATGATTAAATTCAATTACAGTAATTATTCTAAATTTCACATCAAATCACTTACAGACAATTAACAGCAATAAGAATTCACTTTGTGATAGGATTTTATTCCAGATTCCTGAAAACCCTAACTTGATTTAATTTAAGATTTACATTATTCGAGTAATGTGCTGCAGTACAGGCGGGCGGGGGCCTCAGATTTTTTCTGCCCCAGGCCTCACATTTTCTTAAAACGGCCCTGTCATGGAGGGTTGGTTCTGACACTTAGATAGGATTGGGGCGAGACAGTTTATAACCATTATAAATAGAGATGTAATTATTGTGAACTTTATGAGACTCCAATATACTACTAGTTTGGGCATCAAAACTCCAGCCTCTTCCATATGGGCCTGATTCAAGCTAGTTATAGTTATAAGACTCATCGTTTGGAACTCATTTACATTAAATACATACATACATGCATACCTAATCATGCTGTTCCCTTATAGGGTATGCAAGAAATTGTGCATTTAGCTTGTAAAACAACTTCGTACTTAATCCAACCTCACTAACTTTCTCCACACTTCCCTATTCTTGCATACTCCCTTCACAGGGGCGTCTTAAGGGCGAACAGCCAACATTAAATTTTACATGTTAGTATAATTTTGTGGCTAGTGAAATAGAATATAATACCACTTTTAAAAAGTTGGCATACTAAAACTTTTTTTTCTGCAACTATAATGTAAAGTCCATAAACTGTTCATTATGTTAACGTGTTTGTTAAAATTATAATAAAAAATAGAGGAGAACATTGTCTACAAAACAGGTCCTTATAGTTTTATTTGTAATCCAATTTTTTTTGTACAATCTCAAAGACAAGGACATTCTTTGAGTCTAGGCTTAGTTATGTATGTACATAGTTTTTCGCTCTGGTTATCTATTTAAATATGGCAGCCATTCAATAGATTTTTCATTTAATAGTTTATCTCAAGTGATTTGAATTTAAAATGCTAAGTAATCAACCAAATACCATGGAGTATTGATTAAAATGTTGATATATATGGTGAGAGTGACATATTAAACCACGTCAATAACGGTTATTCTCTATAAATCTAATTTACTATCTAGTATAGTATTAATTTTTTTCTTTCCGACTTGATCACCAAAGAAAAATATCAACTTCAAATCCAAGGAGAATCCTTAAGACTGTAGCAACAATAAAAATATGACATAATTATTCTTAACATGACTAACACACACACACATATGCGTTAGTGATCAATACAAACTTTGTGTTATGGTTCAGATTAAGAGGACTAGCCAGCAAAATCACCTGAGTGGTACTGCAGTATAATTATTTGAGTAAAACACTTAGAAAACACATCAATACATTTTCAAGGACAAGCCTTCACTTACACAAACAGCTTCTTCAGGTTAAAAGAGAAGACTGATGCTCTTGGTGTAACTGCAAGGTTTACTGTCAACAGCTAAGCCAAATTATGATGTGTTATTTAGTTCAATCCTTAACCAACCTTAGCTATTCTTTATCTGGAGGTTAAAATGGATTATTTATTTTTCTGCGGCACACTTTTACTAAATAATGTGGTATCAACTCACCTAGCTCCTCTTGTGTGGTAACTTTAAGAACTTTCTCAGCTTGAAGTTCTGTAGTTTGACCAGGAAACGGTATGAAAAATATCCCTACTTCATATTGAGTGCTGGGTTTGAGTCCTTCCAGTGTATAGCTGGTGACTGCTCGGTGGATCAGTGGAGTTGCTGCATAAACCTGTGGATAATACTTCACAATAACGCCCAGTCTTTGCTGCTGGTATTCTGGACTGAGCTCCTTCAAGTTTAATGTATCTAGAGCAGGGGTCCCCAACCCTATGCCCGCGGGCGCCATGGCACTCGCCGAGTCTTTTGCGTCTGCCCGCCACTTTTTGACCACAGTTCTTGACTAATAGTTTTAATCTGCTAATTTTCCGACAAAAATCAATTTTGTGCTTATCTCCTGGTATGCTGTTCTCAAGAAGTTAGTGATTTAACCACCCCCCCCCTCCCCCTTCTTACCAATCCCTCCCTCTCATTCCTCTTTATTTGCTGGTTCATTTACAAAGTGTACTTTTACTCGGAACCACCGTAGTTTCAAGCCGAATGGTTTTGTTTTTCCCTAATCTCAAAGACCTGCCCCCATCCATCATTCTCTTCACACTCACTAATATCATGCTAATACTTCCTATTTCCTTTGTAAATATTTTGAGATGGGTATACCCAGCTTTGTTGCCTGAATAAACACAGAATAAACATATATTTTAAAAATGTACCCGCACCAAAATGGTGGAGAGTATTTAAATAGTTCCTTGTGTCTTTATTTTGGTCTTTTTAAAACTGTAAGTAAAGCAGTATATTTTAAATTTACTTTTTGTAAAGTTTAAGGGGGTTGAACCCCCTCTTTCCTCCCATGGCTACGGCCTTGAGTAGTACCCACAACCACATGTAATGTCACAATCGCTGTTGGAAGCTTAACAAGGCAGTTGACCGGTCGTGTGTATATCGACTAACCTCTGAGCCTGGCGGGAGTTAGTAAATTTGCCTTGAAAAAGTAAGTGGTTTCCACCACACTACTGTTAGTTTTGAATGTGCTCTAAAGTACAAAAAGGTTGGGAACCTCTGACCAAGAGAGTAGATTTTATTTTGCATGATGCTGTTTAGTAGTGTATCACTGAGTGAATAATTTTTGTGAAGCTGGATTTTCTTTACACTCTCCAACCAAAACAAAATATTACTACACATAGAATGTAGACACAGATTTGTGAATCCAGCTGTCTTCTATTAAAGGGATTTAAAAAAATTAGTTTTGGAAAATATATATTCTGATTGGACCGACACCTTAGCTCAGTCGGTAGTGTGTCTGCCTAGAGGGCTAAGGGCCCCGGGTTCAATTCCTGGCATGGTCAAAAAATGTATTATTGGTGAAATGTGGGTCTACCCTTTCACATTTGGCTGGGGACTGGATGTTGTGCATGTCCTAATCTAAAGTTATATTATAAGGCATATTAAGCTATGACAGGCCTAGCAAGCCGGTAGTGGAAAAATATATGGCTTGAATAAAAAAATTGACCCAGGCCATCGGATAGAAATAGAAATGGATGTAGGTTTTGATTGGCAAGTAATAGTTTGATTATTTATCAAGTTATTGTAATTAAAACTTCATGAAAAAAATGCATGTAGCTTAAACAGTACTAGAACTCAGTGAAAAATAAGTTTAAAGTTTTAAATAATATTGTAGTAAACATCAATAGGAAGAACCCACGTAAACAAAAGTTTTTTGAGGTAAAAAAAAGGACTGTAAAAGGCTTTGGAAACCAAAATGTATGAGATATGGTGCTATATATATTGCACCTGAGGCTGCTTGTGGTAGTGGAATCCACAAAGAATATCTTAAAGTTATAGTTGTATATGAAACAAAGTGCCTTAAGTATGTTATAGTATATACTTGAATAAATATGAAGCTATATAATTGTATAAATGATTCACAAAAAAGTAAAAACATATTACAATCACTTCAATATTGTGATATTATCTACATGACATCTACCAAACTAACAAACCACTCTGCTGGTTTTGCTTCATAGATTACATGAACATGGGAGACACAGATAGACATGCACTGTTTTAAGCAACCTCAACTCCATTTTAGCTCTTAGCTTTACTTAGAATCAATCCAACGACCAGGCAACATTCCTTAATGGGGACATAAGGCTATTAGATATCCACAGCAAAATGCTATACATGTGTAAATATCAAGTAGACAGTTGTTATTTTGGGATATGTTTATGGGTGTAGGTTGAGTGTTGGGTGTATAGTTTGGATGTGAGGGGTAGGTGGGAGGTGGTGACTGCGATGGAGGGGGAAGGAAGAGAAGGAGGTATTTTGAATTTGTTTTGTTTTATGTGCCTCACATCTTACTACCTGTTTGGGTAATCCTCATATTTACACTAATCTGATTGGTATGAACATGATTAAATTTAGAGGAAATGTATTCACATTTGCATAGAAGGAATGTAGGGGGCATTTTAAGAAAAATCACTCTAAGTACACTCAACCAGAATATGAAACCTTATCTGCTGGTCATTGGCATTCCAATCTATTGATTTTAAAGTTTCGTCACTAGAGAATTTTAACTAAAATACATGTGGGCTTGTGGTACTCTTATGAATTAATTGAACTAGTTATGTTAAGGCTGCATGTAAAAATGTATTTGCAGAATAAATAAAGTAATTTTTTAATTTAGATTATTTGGCAACGAAAACATATGATTTTAATGAAATCCACATCTGTTTTGCTGCATTTTTTAAAAACTATATATAAAACTTTAATCCACATATTAAAGTACATTTTATTGTATGTTAATGTATAGGAGCTATGTTTATGATATAATGTAGCATAAAATTTCAAATATATTATCACATTGTTAAAGTTGATGAACATATGAGGGTGGTGGAGGGGGAGATTTAGCCCCCCCTATTATTTCACAATATCTATTTTTTATTATTGTTTTTGTTAATTTTATACCCTTCTTATCACTCTGCAATATTTATTTTTTTGTTTGTTAATTTTTATGAACAAATAAAATGGTCTATTTGGATGCCCTTTCCAATAAACAGCTTTGAATCATCAATATCCTAGTTAATAGAGATAAAAATGATAAAATGTAGATTTCCTTCTATCCCCTCTCTAAGAGCTTCTTTTCATTTGGATTTTTTTCAATAAAATTGTGAAAAACTTGTTTCTTCAATGGGCATAATTGTATTTTTTGGTTAATTTTTCAGAAACATTATTATACGAAAATTATCTCTTGAAACTTATATAATTAGCTTGGAATTGTGTTCAGATGCTCTAAAATTCCATCCTACAAGGTTAAATTCCTGAAATTTTCTCTTGACAAAGGGGGGAGGAATATTGGAATACAATACACCCCCATTTGAAAAACCCATGTGGGCGCCCATGCAGTTAATGTATTTTAAAAAAAAAGACTATTTCTATTTTCTAGAGAAACTTAAGAATTGACTAAGTAAAGAAAATATTTTAAGTTTCCCATCTTTTTTTAAAATTCGTGTTTGGGATTTGTATATAAAATAAAGATTCAGATTCAAAATTCAGATTTATAAAATAGTGAATTCAGCCCATCATTAGTAAATCCTTCCTTTCACTCACCTTTCCATTGATATCTTTGTATCTGAGCTGCACCCCATCTATGAACTGCAACTCATACTCAGAGAACTTGCGCCACATAAGTCTTGCCCATGTTGAGTTAACTTCGACCACAGATAGTTCTGGCTCCACTGGGATTTCAGGGGGTAGAGTAGTCAGGGGAACAGCTGCAAGAGTACAACCACAACAAAGAAACTATGATACTTGGGTATAGGGGAACAGATTTAATGTACTAGTCCTATTTGAAACGGTTTTAAACAGAATTTATCACACTATGTCACTTCGCTGTTAGTAATTTGTTCAATATTAGGCTACTAACCGTTAATCATATGGGAGGATGGATGAAGAGGGGAGAGGGGAATTATAGGCTAGAAATGAGGGGGTTCATAAGGTAACGATTAGGGGAATCACAGGTTTATAAACACCTGCTTTGGCGATCGCATGGTCTAAGGCATCACTCTCATGTTAGACTGGACTGCCAATGACAGGGAGAATGGGGTTAAAATCCCAGTCAGGTGTAATGAGGGTGGTTTTTACAAAATGGTTTTCCCCTCTGTCTCTAAGCAAATGCAGACACACTTCCTTTAAATTCAACCTCCCTCATCGCTAACTCATAAACATAATTAGTACATATAACTTGAATGTGTAGTAATATGCGGTGCTAAAATAAAAATAAAAATCACAGGATACTAACTAGAGGACTCGCAGGGTAAAACTGTGGGGAGTCACAGAATAACAATTAGGGGCTTTCCACTATAACAATGAAAGGGACCATATGATAACAATTAGGGAATTGCAGTGTAATAATTATGGGGTTCAATGGGTAAAAATTAGGGGCATCACAGATCATTAGGGGCTTCCCATGTTAACAATTAAGGGGCTCATAGGGTAACAATTAGGGGAATCATACATAGGGGAATAATTATGAACCTCACCGGGTAAAAATGGGGCGTATCTAGAGTAACAATTATGGGATTTACACAGTAATAATAAAGGATATTTTAGGATAACAATTAGATGACTCTTGGGGTAACAATTAGGGGAATTATAGGGTAATAATTATGAAACTTACCGGGTAAAAGTGGGGCATATCTAGAGTAACAATTAGGGGATTTCTATAGTAAAAATGAAGAATATAATAGGATAACAAATAAAGGACTCTTGGGGACAATTAGGGGAATCACGAAGTAGAAATTGGGGGACTTGAATTGTAACAATAATTATTAGAGGAATTATTTGATAACAATTACGCGAACTAATGATAATACTACTATTGATAATTTAATATTATTAAGAACTTTATAATTATTTCCAAATAGGTTGATGTTGTTACTATCAGCTAATTTTTTCGATTAACAACCTTGTGCTGTCCCTCACCAGCCATATTGTATATGGGGTAAATGTATAAAGATGTAACAATGGATAATGGGAAATGTGTGTATGCTTGAATTTCTCAAAAACATTTGAGCTAATGGAATGTATCTCAACCAAACTTAATTTTTTTTTATAAAGATAACCTTATAATTCAATTAACATTGAAAAATGTCAATATTTCTTACATATAACTAACAGGGGTGAACTTGTGAAATATTCCGTCAACCTTAACTGGGAGGTCGGGGTTCAAAATTCAGCTGTGTCTTTTTCCTAAATGGTTTGCCCCTCTTTTACCATACAAATGTAGGTAAATTAACTCTGAATTCTTTCCTCAGCCTTACCCCAGTGCTTATACACTGTACAAAAGTAAAAAACAAGTGCATGACTTACTGAGTGGTAATGTCCGTACGGTAAGTATTTCACTACTTGGAGAGTTCTGCAGATCCCTCAAGATCACGGTAATCTTGATCCTGTAAGTGGTGTCTGGTTGAAGTCCTCCTAGTTCGAACTCCAACTGAGGTGTTGCTATAAGATCTTCAGGGGGTGCTAAAACTTGCTGTTCCCATGTGGCTAAGTCATTATTCCTATGACACAGAATGAATGAAAACCACCATCAATATTTGAAGGTACATTAGCTAATGTTGGGTATAATGAAATACATTTATTGTTATATACTTTTTAAAGAACCTTAAAGGTACCCTCCTCTCTGTTTATTCTGAAAATGGACTAAGCCTAACTTTCTTGGTTCAATTATGGTGTAGCTTATAAGGTAGGACCATAATAAAGTCAAACAAGGTAAGACTGTTACATTTAAGCGTAAATTGAGTGTACATTTAAGAATGAAACTTAAAAAAGGCCTCTTCACTTAGAATATAATTTACTACAATAAACTAATAATAAATAAATTTAAATTAACATCTGGCATGGACAACTGCTCTTCACCAATATTCATTTAAATAGATTACATTGAAAAATGACTTCTGAACACATAAATCAAATCTGAGACTTTTAAGCCTGTGCCTATAGGCATATATACTGCTTTGAACTATGAGTGATGTATTACTCATCATAATTTTTTTAGAACTACATCTTACTACTTGCTTGGGCTATATGTCTATGTACCAATTACATTAATGTGCTAGGGATTAGGAAGGTTTAATTTAGAGGAAGTGCACCCACAAGTGCTTGGAAGGACAGTGGAAAAACATTTAGGGAAAACTAACCTCAGTGCGCCAGACCGAGTTTGAACCCCAATCTCATCGTCTTCGGCCATATAGTATATTATTGCAAGAGTAGTGATTTAGACCATGTGGCCATCGAAGCGAGTCATCATCATAATCAATAATAATTAATGATTTTTTTTATTTTTTATTACATAACTGGAGAAAAGAGTAATTATTTTTTTACATGTGTGGTTTTTACTTCACATCTGGGTTTTCTGCAGCAAAACGTTTAAAATAATACTTAGAATACCTATTTAGACAATGGCTAAGAACTGTTATAGTTCACTTACAAGTTCATGTGGTAGTAACGACAATCATATAATTTCTCTACATCTTCATATCAAGGTTTTTCAGGTGAAAAAATATCTTAGAATAGCAGTGAATACCTCGTGTTAATAGAGTTACACAATGTGTCATTGGTTCACTAGCCCTGGCCTAGAGCCACTGAACACTCACTGTTTGTCTGCAGTATATCTCAGCTCCACGCGACCGTGCAAACCAACCAGAACAGGAGGGACGGAGAACATCAGTCTTATAGTGTGTTCGTCTACTGGCTCCAAATGTTGTACTGACACACCGTCTAAAAACAATAAATCTTCTTATACATTATCTATGATGATCAACAAACTAGGTCTTTTTTATAAATATTATATTATATACATAATTAGTAATATAATATAATGTTAAGACTGGATAACAGTGACCTTGGCATAAACTATCAAACCTTATAAAACAGGAGGGGAGGTTTAATATTTGTGAGATTGTACCAACAATTACATAATGAAAATAGAAAACCACATTGTTTAAAAAAACATTCTTTGGTAATGGCTTATTTTGTTGAAATTACAAAGAATAAAAATACAACATATATGACTGTTTGACACTGCATTGACCTGAAGATGTGCAACACCTAATAAAATGTCAAAATTTTAGTACAAAGTGTTGACCCTTGTGGACCCAATATCAATCTTTTTTATTGGTCCAAACATACAAATGGGGACATTAATTCTCTAAAAATAAAATTGTAAAATTTAAAACCGGGACTAAAAAAACGTTTTTCATAAATATAGTGCAATTTATGCTCGGGCTTGCTAGTCTATATAATCTCTTTTCATATAAATTATGAGTTTTGAGTAAATATCTCCATTTTTAAACAATAGAGCGAGAAAGTTTGTGTGGAGCTAAATACCATTTATTTTTAAAAGTAATAGTTAAGCAAGATAATCAGAATACATGAATCAATTCCAAACAAACAATCAATATATAATACATAACCTAGGGATGGCAATTTTATTTAAGATATATATCACAACGTGTATATTGAAAGCTACGATATTACCATCAAATTAAAATCGCTGCTTTCCTGTATTTATATTCTTTGTCACTTTTCAATTTTTAATGTTTTATTTAGCTGTTTGAATAAGACAAGTTTAATAAAAATAGAACAAAAATCAACGTGGTTAATAAAAATGAGGCAATAAACCGTGATATTTATTTTAATTCACTAAATTATTGATATATCTTTGCCAAAACTTCATCATTAATTTCTCACGAGCTAACATGCATAGGATCAGTTATGACGGATGACTTAACATCTTTGTAACGTGTGAAATGTGTTCTTCTTTCCATTATAAAATCTGCAATTTACTGTATTAATTTTGAGTTTATTTGAATTCTTGGTTTTGATTTTCAATTTTGAAGAATTTTAGTGTGTTTAATAAATATCTATAAGCTTGTGAGATTAAAGTTTCAAACAACATGTGTTGTAATGATTGAGTCCAAGTTTCACATTGAGGGGGTAGTAGGGTATCAAGACACGTCAGATTTTCTATGCAATAATGCTTGGAAAAATAATGAAAAAGGAAATGTTCAAGAATCGGAATCGAGAATTGAAGAATCGAGGTTGAACTTGAGAATTGGAATCGAGAAAAACAGCTATTGTTACATCTCTAATTTAATATAATATATGGTAGTAAGGTTATCTACTTAGTTGAACGAATTTGTTTCATTTTTATAATCTTCTGTCCATAGGTAAGAGTATTCTGGACAAATTATTTCAATATTGAATCCAGCTTGGGCTGAAATGACCACTCATAGGCAGCCTACCAAAAACAGAGGATGGATTATTTTAAGAGAAAAGTTTCCTATGGCTAGAAGTTTAAAAACTTTTAATATTTTTTATTTAAAAATGCAAAAGCGAATGACAGAAAGAAGATTATAAACTTAATAATCTTTACAAACCAATTTGTTTGCAAATTTCTCTCATAAAATTAGTCCGAGAGGTCAGGATTTGGTTTGAATCTCAGCTAAAGGGGCTGTGCTTTCCGCACATTGATTCATTATAAAAATTTTGGGATATTTATTTAAATTTCACTTTTTCAGCTTGTGTGCTTAGAATATTGTAAGTTGCAAATAGCCTTAGTATTTAGTAAAAGACACAGTCTTTATTAAATTTATCAAATTTTAATTTTGGGAATTAGAAATTGATTTCTTGATGATAGTAACCATACCTGGATGAACTCCTGGATGTTGATGGAACCCTGGTGGAACACTTACATCTGGGAAACCTAAAAATAGAAAATTCATGACAAAAATTTGTAGTAAAAACGATACACAACAGGAACAAACCTCTAAAATGATTAATTCCTTCACCTTCGTTTCCACCCATTAATTAACAACTGTCTAATTTTTGATCAAATTGTACACAGGAAATTAACGATAAGATTATTAAACTAAAATTTTGATTAATTTGAAACTTACTGCATTGAAAAATAGGTAGTTTATTGGTTGGATTTATTTTCACAGCGTTTCATTCTTTAACTATCTACTCAGATATGACTGAAACAAACCTTTCCATGAACCTTTGACCTAAACTTAACCATCAACTTTAGTTGTTTTGGCCTGGCCTTTTGCTCCTGTCTTTTGGGCTTTCTTATGATGCTTATCCGCTTCCTCTCCACACAACTGTGCATACACTTAATTTAAATTCTACTTTCCATTAGTTTTATTTGGTGCAGTTGATGATAGGAAGTAGTGCAACAACAACAATAATAATAATAATGATAATGAAGATGATAATAATAACCTATTAGTTACACTTAATATGACATGTTCTTAGATTTAGATTTTATATTAAATTTGTAGATAAATTGATGATTCATGTTAAAAAAAAAACTAAGTGGAGTCGATCCATCTCTATAAGAGCTTACAAGTGTATAGCTTAATGATAGAGTTTTGTCAAGGTGGGCACAGTCTTGTAAACCCGCACTTGTCACAGCTAATATTACCACATTTTTTGATAAATAAATACATACCATAGTTTATCAATTATGTTACTTCCCACACATTTCAATGTAACAAGTGCTAACCAGGGTTGAGTCATATATCAGCGATGATGCTGCCAACCTCTCAAGTCTGTGTCTGTCCAACTAACCTGGGTGTGTCTGGTTGTGTCCCATTAACAAGTTAACGTGCTGCGGCGTGGGGAAGTAGTGTGCGGGTAACAGCCCCTGTTGTTGTAACTGAAGGATCAGCTCCTCCTCATTATGAGGGATTGGTCTTGGTGTCGGTTTGAAGCCAGGTCTAAGGGGTGGTAATACGTCTTCATTAAAGTTGGAAACTTGGTTGGCAGAATCTTGAAATGTAGGTTTGTTTGGAATATGGGGGTTTGGGTGTGGTGGAGGAAAGGGTCTTTGTAGGTGTTGTGTGTTGGGTGGGATTTTTTCGTTGGATCCACTGGGCAAGTGGAACTGCGGGGGTAGTAAGCCCTGCTGTTGTAAGCGGGAGATTATAGCCTGTTCTGGGTCAGGTCTACCTCTTGTTTGCTGCCTTACTACTGGTTGGCCGTCTGCTGAAGTATGTTGTATTGTATAATAAGGAGGGATTACACCTTGTTGCTGAAGGTGTGACAGTATTTCCTGCAGATGTTCATCAGTAGGAGCCCCGCCCTGAGTCTCTACATGAACTAAGCCCCCTCCAGGTGGCCTCCTATCCTGTGGCTGGACAGGACCCTGAAATACTGGAGGCCTTCGTCCGGGATGGTCATAGTATAACTCGTCCACGTTGGCAGGTGGTCGAAATGGCTGACCATGAAGTGGAATGTAAGGATCTTCTCCGTTACTTAGAGGAATATTTGGTTGATGAGAGATGTGACCAATCTGGTGAGGGGGGAGCCAAACCAATGGATCATCTGGGGCCAATGGGTGGCTTTGTTTTTGTTTTGGAGATTTTTTGGGACCATTCGTTGGATGGTTAGGTCTTTGTATTTCATAATAAGGCTTTATCGGTTGAGTAGGCATTAATATAGGTTTCTCAGGTCTTTGTATTGGTTGTGAAGGAATTGGCATTGCGTGACCTTGAATTATTGGTTGTTCAGGTATTGGTACTTGGTTATCTGTTATTATTGGTTGCTTATGTTGGTCTGGATTTAAAATGGGAACTTGGCCACTAGGATAATTCAATGGACCTGGTAAATAATCATGTTTAGCCTGTTCTTGTATTGGTACTGTGGTATTTCTGTTCCCATTTAAAAGAGTATCTTCAGAGTTCATTCCTGTTTTAGACATGTTTCCAGCATTGATCTCTCCTGAAACATATTCTGGCAATAGCATCGGCCTTTTGTTGACATTCTCTTTGTGAGTGTGATGGATTCGCGGATCTTCTGATGTGTCAATTGGGCGACCTATAACTTGTATAGGTCCAGGAATAAATTGGAATGATTCATTTGTAGTTTTATTTTGGTTTGTGGCGAGTATTGAAGATACACCAGCAAATGATTCTTCTAAAGGGTGAGTTTTTTTAACCGTTTTGTTTTGGTGTTGTTTCAAATTGAATGGTCCAGGGATTAATTGATAATTGTCTTGGGGTATGGGATACTTATTAACAGGCATGTGATTGTTTTCTAGGTTGGATAGATTAATGGGCCCGGGCAAGGAATGAGTTGGAAAGGGTGGTTGTTGAGGTGGTCCAGAAGCCCAAGGAATGTGATAGTTATCACCCGATTGGTTAGTTGGTCTCATAAAACTGTTGTTGCCTCTGATTGGTCCAATTAACGGTGGCATAGTTAAGTTGTGTCCTGGTAGTTTTTGTTCAGTAGTTTGTTGTCCAATCTTATTATCGTCATGTTCTGCAACAAGAAAATGGACTTTATTTTATTTAGGATCTAATTGGAGAAGTAGTTGATGTATGAGGTCAAGTGAAGTAAAGTCTCACTTTATAAATATTAAAAATAAAATAATAATGCATTATTGTTTCATTCAACTTTCTTTAAAATTAATATGCAATAACACAGCTGTGAACTAAAAAGAGCATATCAAAAAGATTGTCACATTATGAGCTCTAAACCAATCATAAGATTTCAATATGTTTGTATAAGCTAATCAGTGTAAATGAAATTGTATTCTCAAAGTTGTATGTTCCATCAATTTTTCTTTTTTAGCACTGTGGCTTACTACTTGTTTGTGTTATACGCCTATGTACTAATTACACTAATGGGTAAGTGATTATGAAGGCTTAATTTAGAAGAAATGCACCCGAATTTTCATGAAGGGAGAGTGGAAAACCATTTAGGAAAACCAACCTCAGTGTACCCGACCGGGATCGAACCCCGATTTCCCCGTCTTCTGCAGTCCAGTCCAACACGAAAATAGTGGGTTAGACCATGTGGCCAGCAAAGCGGGTTCCATCATTATTAAAGACAACATTAATGTGAAATATATGCTTATACACTCAAAAACAAAACATGTCAGCAAGAGAGGGTCATGGGTTGTTGCCAGGTTAAGCTAGTCTTGACAGGACTATATACTAGTAGACTATACCCTTTCCATCTATGACAGTTAACCAACCACACACAAAATAATGTAACTAACAAAATGTAAACATATTGGCTAAAGGTCACATTCTACATTAAATAGGAAGAAACCAAGTCCTAATATAGTTCTGTTAACCATTTATTGACATAACAACCACCTATGAGTCTCCTCTATATGATGGCAATCAGGTTTTTATTGTTGGTAGGATTGCGCAAAACTTTGATACCTCGATTTCACTAAACAAATATTTTTCTGTTTTGACAATTACAAAGTTTTTCCAATAAAAATATTGACAGCAAAGATACTCAATCATTTATATTCTGAGCAGTTTTAGATAGGCTACATTAAAAATGAATATTAATATAGAGAAATCTGAAGTGATTTAAATGCAAGTTGAGACAATGATTTATCAGATTAAAATAAACTGTTACAAATAATATTGCATAAAACATCTTGTAAGTGATTTTAGCAAATAAAATCATATAAATAAGCACTATATATTTTTTCAAGTATAAAAATGTAACAAAAAATATTCTAAGACCCATTACTTTTTGAAAATATTTCATAATTTATTTTAGTTCACTATTCTAGAATAACTTTTATATTTAGACCACATAAATAATGAAAATATTTTCCAAAAACAACAAAACAATCAAAGAAAATATAAAATAATTATTTGCTAACATGGCCAGTAAAAATACCCCAAATAAGCAAACCATTAACAATATAAATTAGTAGCTTGTAAAAGAAAAAAATAGTAAACTTAGATCAAAATACATATGGTTTTTGTGTCCAAGTTGTTAAATGAGAAGTCTATGTGTATGATTTGTTTACAATAACTTTGGCCTTTTCTAACATTTGAAAAAACCACATAAAAGGTTTTCCTTATAGATTTAGTTTCAGTCTGATTGATATATTTTAAACTGATGTTTCTTCTTGTCTATTTTACACAAAAAGTTTTAATTTCTCCGCTGTACATTTTCCAAAGTAAAGTCATTCTTGCACCAGCCGAAGAGTGATTTATTCTGAAAGTTGGAAGTACTACTACCTTGTATCCATTGCATATAAACATTATTGTCTTTGTTTTGTTACAATATATATCTATTATATCAGTGTTATTACATACCAGTACTTAGGGAGATGGCAAATCTAATAATACAAACATATATTATTAAGTTTGAAAATTTTTAATAGCTATACAATTAAAATAAAACATACTAAAATCACAATAGAATTATAAAAACATGAATAATGAAAAACTTTTGTGTTGATTCAAGTTATTTGCATTATAATCTTGACCCATGAGCCTTTGCAATTTATGACATAATTTTTTCTATAGTACCTAGTTTTAAATTATTTTATTTGATCAATATTATTCAAAATTTTAATTAATTATTGTATGAAAGGTTAGGTTAAGCTAGGTTGGGCAAGAACCATAATTATAGGCTTAAGTTTATATATTATATTATATTATATATATATATTATATAATGTATGTATATAAGAACCATAACCATAGGCATATATATATAATATATAAGCCCTAATTAATGCTTAAAATAATTATAATGGTATAAACATATACATACACACTATAGAAGGTTTGTAAGCAAGGTTTGTACCAAGATAATTATTTTAAGCATTGATTTGGGCTTTCATACTTGTGACTTCATGCACCGAATCTGGGAGTTGTAAATGGCTTATTCCAGATTAATTATTCTTGAGCGAGGTTACATCATGTAATTTTATTTAAAGACATTCAGGATTTCTTAGAATAATATGTAAATATAACTTTGTTTCATTTGAAAGTGTTGGGTTTGTTATGAAAAAATGTGAAATGTAGTAATGCATTTAGACAATTATTGCGGGTTTGTAAAAATGCTAATTCTTTGGGATATAGTTTTGGTGTGCCAACTGTTCTCAAACTTAGCAAGGCCAACTGATATCCAGATTCTTAAGCCAGTTATTATTTTTTATTTTGTCAAGATAATTACTGGTAACTTATATACATTTTTACATAAATATTTATTACCGTATTAGTTTGTAAGACTGTACGAGGTAAGTATTATAAAATGTTGGTAGTTTGGAAGTAAAAATAAAAACAAATATTTTATATATATACATGATGAGTTCTATCACCTACAAATTCTATAAAAATTTTAAAATGTTACCAACTTTTAGTTGTCATATGAAGTCCTACAATATTTACTGGTTTTGAAGTTGCCTATCAACCCTTATTAATTGGATCATAAGGGATGGCAGTGAAATAAATCATCAATGGGTACCAATACACTAAAATGGGTCAGGGGTTAATAGACACAATGGGAATTTTAAAACGGTTGCTATCCAAGATAAAATATTTCTCTGACCTGTTTGTTTTGACTGGGGACACATCCAGTACAGACAGCAGTCTTCCTCTGGCAGGTGGCTGAGTATAGCAAGCTGTGGCGGACACTGAAGATCTGGGGGAGGGTTGGCAGGTACCGGTGGGCAGGCAGGTTGACATGTTACATTGCCAAACTCGCAGTAGCATCTTTGTTCGCATCCTGATAGTTTGATGGGTATCTCAGCCCAGTTATTGAAACGTTCGCCGGAAAATATGCATGAGCCGTTGTCCCTATATCCAACCAAGTTTTACCATGAATATTTAAGATAACACAACAAAGAAGTGTGTTTTGAATAATCACACTAGCATTACCCTGAAAAGAAGATGTGAATCTGCAATGCGGTGAAAAATGTTCCAGTGACAATTTTAAAACGCATTCCCCTCACCGCCCAAGGCAAAATTTACAATTTAATCATTTTTGACCGCTTTTAAATTTAATATAAAATCCAACAGTCACCTTCCAATATATATATATATACTCAAACATCACATTAACAATTAACATAATTTAAATTGATGATACAAATCAATCTCAAACATCACATCAACAATGATTAAGATATAAATCGCTATTGATGATACCAATCAATATGAGAAAGTGCCTTTAAATTTAAATATATATTTTAGTAGTTAATAAGATGGGTTGGTTCTTAAATAACAACTTTTTATTAACACATTTAAAAACTTGCTTAAAATGTGTTGCAATTTAATCTCAACAAAAGGTTTATTCAACTTGTTTATCAGGTTCCAAGATTCACTCAATAAATAAAAATAAATATTATGTTGCATATAAATAGTACTTTCTCGCTCCTCTACCTGAAAATGGTGATATTTGCTTAAAACTCTTTAAGATATGTGAAACAAAATAATAATATATATTGTTGCAGAAACAAAAGATAAAAGAGTATCACATTCTACCAAAGACCATAAATGACCTAATATACACTGTCACAGAAACACAGTGAGAAAATAACATCTCAGTTCTCCAAAGAGCTTACTTAACAAGCAACACCGCAATTTCCTAGAACACCATTAAATATATATTTGCTTATAGTTCAGAAACTATTGGTTCTATAAAAGTATATTTGAAATAAAAGTTTTTTTATGTAATAGTCTTACAACTTTCAATGGTAAGCTATTTTATATCTCAAAGATTTGTGGAGCTATGATTAAAATTGGAGATATCTGTTCATGTAAAGTATTCTCTAAGTCATTTTCCTGGAAAGACGAGATATGCAATTTTATGTTTAATTTAAAGCAGTGCTTAGATACTAATTTTAATCAAAATAGTTTGATTCAATTTTGAGAAAATATATATTTTTTCTCTTTTTTACCTTAATTTTAGTGTTACATAAAGCATGTAATTCCAAAAACCCGTCTGGGGAACATTATTAAAACCTTAAATTCCATATTTTGACCTTATTGGTAAAATGGTTCCGGCTCGATACCGAGATACAGACACATAGACAGATAGACGGCATTGCAAAAAACTCTTTTTTGGTTTCATAAAATGTCAACAGCTATCAAAACTTTTTTTTTTACAATAACAATTCTTTCTCTCTCTTTGAGAGGTTATGCGAAAGTAAAAAGAAAGAAATTTATGTAATAAAAGGATTTTAAAATATTTACTATCAATCAATTTTAAAATAGTATGTAATATTATAGTTAGTATGCTTTTAAGTATGATTATAGCAATTGATTAACAAATTGATTTTAAATCTAATTACATTCTAATTCAAAAGTATTAAATAGCTTTAGTATATTTTATAAAACTGTCAAAGATTGTTATTTCTGAGGAGAACATTTGAAATTGAAGCTGGGCCTAATGAGTTAAGGTTAGGGGCCCTGACCATGCAATGATTCAAAATATGGTAAAATCCAGAAAAATGTAGTTCAAAAAGTTGAGATTTAAAACAAAACACATCAATGTAGCTTTAGGGACAGATACATAAGGCTCCTTCATTTAAAGAAGAGAATAGCATTTAACTCAGCCGTTCGGTGCAACTTTTTCCTTTGCTTACAAAGTAAAATCTTGGTTTAACTTACTTGCATACAACCTGATCGGGGCAACAATGGGGAGGAGAGGGGACAAAGCCCGGGGGCTGCATCTCCCAGTCGACACAGTGCGGGTCCAGCACGTCCAACCCAAAGTCCGTGGGACATTCAATTGTTGCACACTGGACCTCCCCATTGCCGGTACATGCGCAGTACGCATCACACTTATCATGAAACTCCTCCCCCACCTTGTAGCTGTGACCCTTGTATTGGCAGCCGTCATCACTGCTTGAAGACAAGCCAGGTGTTCCTGCCCAAGTCATACCAAGGTTAATAAATCCTTACTTTGATATTTCATACATTTTATATCATGTGGAAATTATTTTTAATATATTATAACATTAAGTGCATTAACCATAGAATACTATCAGCATTGTATAGTGCTGTATTGCCATTTATTTGTAAAGCTGACAAAATAACAGATAAAACCTTTCATAAGTTTCTTACATTATCAAAGTTTTTGTAAAAGTTTTTTTAGCATCTTGTCTCACTATTAATTCAGATTGGTTTTAGCATCTCGTCTCACCACCCAATCAGGTTGGTTATACTCTTTATTTTTAGTCTTTTTGTGGTTAATTTGATTGGTTCTGTTTCATTCTTTTATATTTCTAATTACATCAAAATCAACATTAATCAAACACAAAATTAAATTCATCAAACAACAAAATAAAATAAAATAAGCTCTTAAAAAAACCTTATGTGAATAAAATTAAATTTAGGTATACACAAAGATTTTTATTTATTTCTTCTTTACTAATAACTAGATAGTTCCAAACATTACAAGAAGCATTATAAAAAATAGTAAAAATATTGCGATTATGTCACTACAATCCCATAATCTTTGAGATCCCCAGGGTTCACAGCTTCACATCACAGATCCATTAAAATAAACAAAAAAATCCAAAGATGATCTTAATGAGCTTCAGGTCATGGCTAACCAAAGATTGTATTTGGCAAGACCTAAATTTGTCAAGGTCACACATTGTATCTCTAGGTAGTAACCAAATACTACTACTCCCTTGTGTATCTGTAGGTAGTACCCCTCTGGAACCAAATACTACCACTCCCTTAAATAATAAGTCTGGGTTTAACTGAGCTGAGACAATTCGCCACCCGAGAATGCAAGTGTTCTATGTCCAATTTTTCACTTTTGTGTAAAAGAGCATTGAAGTTCGACCTTGTGTATAAAACCAATGTTACTAGATGACAACTCGAGTTTGTATCTTCTTTAGTAATTATTTAATAATCTCAATTTCAACAAAGGTGAATCATATGCATTCTAAATAAACGTAAACACCAAATATCTCAAATTTAACAATTTTGGAGATAGAACACTTGCATTCTCGGGTGACGAATTGCTTCACCGGCATATGGTATTGGGTGTCACTCTCACAAAATACTTGGCTGCCGTTGATAGGGAAAATGGGATTCGAATCTAGGTCAGGTGTACTTAGGGTAGTTTTGCCTGGATGGTTTTCCACATGCCCTATACACAAATGCGGGTAAACTTAATATAAATTCAACCTTCCTCATCCCTAACTCATTAGATTAATTAGTACATATGCACATAACCTGAACAGGTAGTAAAACACAATGATAAAATAGAACTGAAACGATAAAATTATTTAAAATATAAATATGTATGTGCAGATTAATTTATATTTGAAAGGGGATAGATAAAAATTAATCACATTATAACTTAATGAACCTTGCAGGGCTAATATCCATAAACACATGCATCTTTTATGAGTTACCCGGTTTTCCCGCTGCCGGCAGTGTAACTTTCACAATGTTGCTAGTTTGATCTCCAGTAGTCACTCTAATATAGTATAGTTTTCCAGACTCCAGTCCTGTTACCACAAGATTCTGTGACTCGTGTTTCTTCCAAGTCTGCTGGTCCAGGCTGGTCTCTATCGTTAGGTTGGTGGGAGTGTCACCCGCTAGACTTAACTTTACAGCAGAACCATTCATAGCCTCTGCAGTGAGGAGCTGCAGCATTTGGTCTTCCATTCCTTAGGAGAGTAAGAAAAAAGAGCATAAAACCATTAGGTAGTGTCAGTGTTGATAGTGTGTAAATGCTGTGCAGCTATTTCTCTCAAAATAAATATCTTGTGAAAAAGAAAGTTGGTCTTCCTTTGGATCTAATATAATACTAGAAATGTTCTTTATACTTGAGTAAATTTCAAACTGGAAACTTTCACACAGGACAAGTGAATATTCTGTAATATTTTATTAGTAAATGATGCTCTTACTAAATTAAGTTAATATTCTGATGGGTTTTATAGATTAGTAATTTATTTTGAAACATTTTTGAGGCAATTTGTCTATAGTGTAGTCCAAATAGACCTACCTTATTATAGCAATATCTTCTATTGGATTACACTCTTTTATTATTTCATTCAATTTTTTCTTTTTTAACTTCCCACTCAACTTTTGGTTTGTAACTTCTTAGTTGTTTGTAAAATAGTTACTCGACGCCTACCAAATTATTTTTAGAAGTGTGGTTTATATGCCAGATATTTTTTTAAATAACCTTTTTGTGGTGTAAACATATTTATTATTTAAATAGCCCATTCAAATCCCTTAAATATTTTTAAAAGAATATTTAGTATTTGAGAACTTAAAAAAAAAAAGTGGAAGGTCTGATTTGAGATTTGAATATATACATAAACATACATAAAATTTTGAATCTGTCATTTTTAATTTCTTTTAACAATTATAATAGATACCTATTAGTGGTCTGGTTCAACATAATTATTGAACAAGCCTATCTATCAATAAGAACCCAGACTATTCATTTACCAATTAAATTAATATGAATTACCCGAATGAGTGGCCGAATGGTCTAAGGCATCACTCTTATGTTAGAGAGGCCTACTGATAATGAGTAGATCAGGGTTAAAATCTCGGCCAGGTCTATTGAGTGTGGTTTTTCCTAAATGGTTTCTCACTCTCCTTCTAAGCAAATACAGGTAGGTTACCTTTAAAAATACTTCCTTTATCAACTCTACCCTATTAGAGTAATTATCATATATGTGTATAACTTGGACAGGTAGTAATACGTGGTGATAAAAAAAATGAAAATTCCATAAATGACCAAAAAAACCAATTAATTACGATTCCTATTTTTTATTGTAATCAAAGAAACAATGTGAACAAAATTATAACTAAGATTAAAAAGAATCATTCCAAATTGAGACATATTTTCTATGATTGGATTTAAATTAGAGTTTCGAATTCTATAAAATGTGGAGTGGAGCCGTCTCATTTCTAATAATATTAATAATGATGAAACTATTAATGTTATCAGTCACCTGTTTTGCTGACATCATGATCCCCCAATGTGACATCACAGAGCACCACCGTACAGCAGGGGTCAGCAGGGTCAGGGAGCTCCACACAACGGTCAGAGGAGTTTGTATTCACCTGGGGGCACCTGTGAGTATCAAGCAGTCAGGGGGTCAACACAAGAACATGTTTAACATACTTGTCAGGTGACTCACCTATTAAAAATATATCAACCCTGGACTCCAATTACTAGATACCCAGATTTATGGTAAATAAAATGACTGAATTTTGTTAAACAAAAATTAGATTTCCGTATGAAAAGTATGTAAATAAAATATTTATTTTTGGTTAAAAATTGTGACAAAACCAATTTTATTTTAAGTGGTACTCTGCAGAAAAGAGAAAAATTACAGCTAAATTTTTAAATAGGTATCTTAACTAATCATATAGCTTTCTTAAGCATTGTTTCTTCTTTCTCTGTATTTGGTCACATTATGGCCGTTATAACATGTAATTAGAATCCATATCTTACCTTATCTTTGGTTGAGGGAAATAAACTTACCAGCATGAGGGAAATTTGTTTTTGTTATTGGAATGTATTCATTAAATTATATTTAAATCAACAAAATTGACAATAGTGTACATTTTCAAAATGTTCAGTTATGTTTCACTTAGCACATGTATTATGAGTCCAAAAATGCTACAGTATACTTTAAATGTTTTAAAAGTCCTTTAAATGCTCTAAGTAAAAGTTTATAAAAATATGTTTCACAAAATGTTGGTATATAGCAATTATTAAACACTTGGGTGAAGCTCCTTGTTTTTTTCTGTATTTATGTTGTGTCTATAATAAATATATATATTATATACTATTATTATACATATATCAGTATCTGTTTTCCCTGTAATAATTTACTTGTACTGAATTAAGAACAAAACCATTTCCCCATTCCCCGTGTGTACAGGGCATAAAATAATATACTCAGTTTAATTTTTGAATTACAAGGCTATGGATGAAGTTACAAAACATTAAAAAAACATTAAAGTACTTGTAATTTGCAAAAATAACATAGCTTACATAACTTTACCTGTGAAAATATATCTTATGGAATGACTCAACAAACAAATTTGCAATAAACTCTTAAGAATTGTTCGTTTTTTATTAACATTTTGTTTGCTTGCTAGGTAAACAGTGCACACACTTGAAGTGTTAATGTTGTTTAAAAAGTGATGACCACTGTATTTATTTAGTTTGGATGCACTCTGAGTCTATAGTTCTAGAAACCTTCCTTGGCTTACACTTTTCTTAAGCAATTCATAAACCCTTAAAAGATATTAGTACAGCATGACTGTTTATATTAAATCATATAATTCCTTTTCTAAGCTTTAATCCACGGTAAAGGTCCATTTTTACAAGTGTAGGGCAATTTTTGTATTGGTTTGTGTGTTTATGTCCTCCAGGCGTACCTCTGGACCCTCTTAGGGTTTGGTGGTCTTCACCCTTCAATTTCCATCTACAGCTACTTTAGTATCCTACCTATTAAAATGTACATATAATGTGTCATTATTTATTATCTATAAAGTGAATGTATATAGCTATAACTTGGAAGAAAAGGATGTTTTGGCCTTATAACTGTATAGATTTCTTTTAACAACTCATCATTCACTTTATAGGTGTATTAAATGTTTTCAATAAAAGAACAACTCATTTTACTCAAAGGTGTTTAATGTTATTTTAAGAATATATATTATAGCATAACATTGTTACATTGTTATCAACTTCAATTAAGATTAGAACTAAGTAGGCTAAAAGGTATCACACTATAAGGATATAAAAGCATGATTTGGAAATTTTAAGCACAGGCAGTCAGTAGTGAATCGTGAGCTTTCTGAGTCAGAGTTGGCTACTCTATCTGCATGGCCAGCTTTAGTAATGAGTATGTTCTGGTTCCTGCACCGCTGGCTCAAAGCACATAGCAAGTTAGTCGGTGATGTCATCCTGCTAATGGAAGGTAGGAGGCAAATCTACAAGAGACTGTGTCTCAAGCTTTTGTGGTCAACATGTCATTCGCACTCACAACGCGGCTATGAGCAAACACACATAGCTAATGGTTTCGGTGCCACCTGCCTTTAACAAAAGCAATGTTGCCATGTGGTGTACCACATTGAACCACATCCTTTAGTGCCAGAACCAAATTTTCAATTTACCACTAACCATAGATTTTTGTCTATATACTAATGTGTTATTTGACCACACACATTCAATGGTTGAACCCAAGATTTACGTTATTCATTAACTTAAACAAACCAAATACTTTAATTAAGAATAAAATATGATTAAAGGAAGTGTATTTTAATTCTGTTCATTTACACCATGATTTTTATTTAATTTAAAATTCTAGTTGCCAATGTTATATTTAAAGCAAGGATTGATTTAAAATAACTAAAACTAAACCATGGATTATTTTTCATCCCTTTTCTTGTTTATCAAAACGTTCGTAGAGTTACTAAATAGTGATATGGTTGGACATAAACGTGTAGTGGCAGTAGTAAGCTGTAAATATTGTAACAATTGATTTCACAGTTGTTTCACTTTTTCAATTTATTTTTAATACAAGGAAATATTAATAAAATGTCAAAGGAAAATATTTTATCTTTGTTAAAATTTCAAAGTAACAAAATTGACTACTTCAAACGTGGTTCCTACTGTGTTTACAAATACATCTCAACTCTGCAGGTCCTATACTTCATTCACGGGAGGAGTTTACCTCTGAAAGGTCTTTTTTCTTACCAATATCCTACTATATAATAGATTTCTGGTACAAACCAAATACTTTAATTAAGAATAAAATATGATTAAAGGAAGTGTATTTTAATTATGTTCATTTACACCATGATTTTTATTTTATTTAAAATTCTAGTTGCCAATGTTATATTTAAAGCAAGGATTGATTTAAAATAACTAAAACTAAACCAAGGATTATTTTTCATCCTTTTTCTTGTTTATCAAAACGTTCGTAGAGTGACTCAATAGTGATATTGTTGGACATAAACGTGTAGTGGCAGTAGTAATCTGTAAAGATTGTAACAATTGATTTCACAGTTGTTTCACGTTTTCAATTTATTTTTAATACAAGGAAATGTTAATAAAATTTTAGAGGAAAATATTTTATCTTTGTTAAAATTTCAAAGTAACAAAATTGACTACTTCAAACGTGGTTCCTACTGTGTTTATAAATACATCTCAACTCTACGGGTCCTACTGTTTCCCGTTTGTTTGTCAATTCCTTCTCTGTCACTTACACGGTTGTTGTCTGTATCTTTTTTATATTCCTATTGTGCGAAGCTTGCCACAACAGATTTACGACCTATTATTCAGAGAGGAAGTTTATATGACCACAAACATTAAACGTTCCCCCAAAATTCTGTTGAAAAATAATACAGAAATAATAGCGTCCCTCTCCCCAAAGGAAATTATCGGGTTCCTCACTATCCCAGGATTATATTTCTCGCTATTTCTAGCTTACTAAACTAACATACAACTGTAAGATTGCACAGAAGGGAAAATTATATCTCAAGTAGTACCTAACCATAAGCAAACGGCTGAGAACGCTGATAGCTAGTCACCATTTAGCATAGATATAACAAAAATACTGTACGGTACCTGGGTTTGCAGGTGAGTTTTCCACCCTGTCCACACTTGCAAATGGCATTGCAGTCATCTTTGATTATGTCACCTCGTTGGTATGACTGATTTTTGAATGTACACCCTTCCAAGGGTTCTGTTTCTAAAATATATAAAAACAAGGGAACATTATTAGTTTTAAAGTATTTTATATTTTTAGGTTTGTTTAACAGTAGTTAGTATCATTATTATGGTTATTATTATTGTGTATTATTATTATTATTATTATTTCCAGCTCATCTTGCTACCTGTTTAGTCTTTACATGCTAAGTATTGTTAACGGTTTTTCCATAATTTTTTCTTACCATAATGACAAAAGTCTAATGCAATCTTACAATGTTTCTAAAGGGCACTTTCTTGGTGCTATTTTTGATAAATATGTAAGTATTTGAGTTTTAAAACCACTAAAACAATCCTCAACTATCTCAGAATCCCCTGTAAAGACACTGTTAAAATACTTTCTATCTGTTAGAGGAAGGTTAGAGCTATGTTTTTAACCATTCATTTTGATCTCTAAGATTCAACATTTCATATTTCATAGCATTTAAAAAAAATTAAAAAACCTAGAATGCAAAGTTTTTAATGCTATGTTGAGGTATTTTATTTCAATTTTTGAAATAACATGGAATTTCTAGACATCTGCAAAGTGTATCAGTGTTTCGGTAGGTGGCCCCATTAAGCCTTTTTGAAATTCAAGTAAATTGAAAAATGCCACCTGGATCCAGGAATCAAACCTGGTACATCTGGCTTAGCGGACGAATACTCTCTCACGGAACTATCTAAGAACTTCCCCACGCTCAGGGTTATCCTTCACTCATATTTTAAGGCAATCTGTGATGGACGTGTGAATATCTTCGGCTACTAAGGGTTATCATTGATATCACAGCCACCGACGACTCCGTTGCGGCTTAATGCTGCCAAAAGTCATCCCACAAGCTTGGCCACCTTCTATCACGTACCCACAATGTTAAAGTTATTTTCAATAGAAATATACATACCTGTATCGTGCGAGCATACGAGAATAGCGCAACAAGGGTCGTCCACGGGTTTTTCTATACAGGTAGGATCCCCGTGATCCATACCCCTCCTGAAGAAGGGTCCTTCACACCTGGGGGCGCACTGAAGCACCCCTCCTTCCTTACACGTGCACGCGGCGTCGCAGCCCTTGAAGAAGTTGTCCCCGATCTTGTATGTCGTCATCCCGTCAACGCAAGTAGTGGTGGAATTTGACATCGAGATATTCATCGGGGTGATCACCACAGAGGTGGGCTCCGTTGTGGAGTTGTCACCCTCACTCAGGGTCGTCATCGCCCCTGCGGTCGAGTTTGACGCCATAGTCTCGTTCTTCTTGACCGTAGCCTCCGTCGAGGTCGAGTTCCACGAGCCGAAGACGTCCAACGATGACTTGGAGGTCGCTTGCGTCATTGACGAGACGTCAATGTCATCCAAAGAGAGGTCCTGTAACGACCCTTTCTCTGGGACCGATGTGTTGGGGGGAGATCCTTCGTCGGCCATTTGAAAGTTCATTGCCCGACCCGTTCCGGACGTCGTGACCCTTTTGGGGTCTGCCATGGTGGTTGCGGTGTCGTCCACGGCTGTGCTGTTGGTGGAGGGATGTGCCAATGTGGTTGAGGTAATGGGGGGCGCTGAAGTAGAAGTGTTGGCGGGGACAGTAGGTACTGTTGGGAAGCTGATAGCATCATTGCTTGTTCGACACATTACTGTCAGAGGTTGTCGTGTTTGATAGCCTCGTGGCAGAAGTAGGGGTGGTACTCGTGTTGTCCGGCCTCACTTCTGAAAAACAATAGAAGCACACCCTTAGACTAATTTACAACAACTTGCTCTTGTTGGCATACATTAGCCTCAACATATACAATCAATGTCGTTGGTTTTGGGGTTCAACCAGACTGACAAGCGTGCGAGCGAGCTCGTGATTAGCAGTTAGCTCTCGATAGCTGTTAAATCTTGGCTCAGTGAAATGAGGGTGGTTTTTGACAAGTGATTTAGTGTTGTGGTTTTCTCATCCTCTCTCCATGCTAATGGTAATTCTTAGTTGTAAAGGCCTACTTTGATAATATTGAATATTTTAACATATCAGTTTTACACACACACACACACATAATAAGTCTGGCCACCTCTCATTACGACCAATGTGTTCTATTTTATATTTTAGTCGCTCGCGCGCTTGCTCGCCCAGTCTGGCCATCCACTAAGAAGTTAGTTTGAAAGCCGTAATCAGTTGATCAAGAAAAGTATCCCTAATAAAATAAAATATGGATAGTCCGGCGCCCTATTCATACGAGCGGTGTTTCATTTCTTCTTACTGAATTTCGTACAAGTCAACTATTATAGTATTAACGACCAATTATAATGGCAACGACTATTTGCGAAACAAATAACTTAACATCTTGACTCTCAGCACTTGTACGATATTTGATAGTACCGTAGTGAAAGTCCTAGTTTTCAGCGATATTTAAGTAAATACACATAAGTAGGAAAGATAGATGTAGTCCAGCTATTAAGAAAGTTGAAGAATGATTTCACTGTCTTTTAAATAAAGTAAAACTATACTTTTTTTTATCTTCTAAAACTACGTAATTGAAATAATGAAATGAATTTAACATTGTGTTGGTTGCAATAACTTTTCCCAAAATTAGTATGAAAACAACAACAGTGCGAATACGCGTCGTATATTTTACAGTGGCTGATTTGTTGGCTATTTATTGATAGCCGCCATAATTATTTCCAAAACATATTTACCGATTGAAGTACGAAAACACCGTCCGTGTGTAGGGCCTATAGGGCATTAGCCCTGTCTCTAAATGTTTGTGAAGCCACAGGGCCCTGTTGGAAACTTTGGTAATTGAGTATTATCCTTGCAGCGGCCAAACCTCCGCGTCGGTCATTTCTCCGGTCCTCACGTGCCCCCGAACATCCCAACTCTCTGTTGACCTTGAGGGAGGAACAACTCAACTTGGCCTCTCCAAGGACAGTTTGAGCACTTGGGGCGTTATGCGAGAATTAGTGTTTGTTATTTGTTGGAACGTAAAGTGAGTGGGGCAGGTTTATGGGTGCTTTGGGGTTTCTAGCCTCCCACCGCAAATAGGCCCATACTGAAGGATTTTACTTGTGTGGGGTAGAGGGGGGCTCTTCAGAGCATGGACATAACAAGGGGAAAGGTGTGTGTAAAGTTCCATGACCCAACCCAGAGCAGGATTGTATTGAGAGATGTTTTTTAACTCCCTGAGTTGGGTCATCCCGAAGGGGGCGTTTTATTTTTTTATTTTACTCCCCCTCAATGCCTAGACTTGTAGCTTAATTAAGTATTATGACATTCATAACACTTCCAGACCTAATAATTTATGTTTTAAAACAATTTATATTGATTCAAGAGATATTTAATGTTAAAAAAAGTTATTGGACGTTTCTTGTCGGGTGAGTTCCTCATGAGTCGTCACTATTATTCTCCATCCATAACAAATGATTGGTTACACTACTAAGTTTAAGTTCCAGACAATTTTGACCCCAAATTAAGTTCATAAATCAAAATGTATAAATAAAGTATGTTGGAAAAACTAAAGTATTTATGGGGTCTTGGTCAATACTCAGGTTTCAACTGAGCGTTAGCAAATAGCTTGCTTACAGTAGTGGGTTTAGGGGTATGGGGGTTGATAGATTTTTCAGCTGTAGGGGGTAGCAATAAACTGGGGTGAAACGAAACACTCACACTAGGTCAAATTTCATCGACCTCCCAACTCTGTTGAAATATGAATGTATATCATTTTCAAAGAACATGCTAACAAATGGACAAAATTTTAAATGATTGAATAAAATCGAAAAATTAGTTTCATATCTCACCACTAGAAAGCACGATGGTGTGGCTGAAGGGAAGATGGATTCACAATATCTTCTATTCATTCTTTCCTTAAAGGTCACATTTTGGTTGGGAGGGGAGATAAAGCCAAAATGATGAACTTAGTGACAGTCATATAAACATTTACAAGAGTTAAAACAGATTAGCGATTATGGCGAAGAGACTTTTGTTATTAGCTAAAGATCGTCAGTTTTATTAGTTGGTTTGGTGGCTTTCTTATATTGTATATATAGGCTACATTTAACAGGCCAGCACTGTCTGTAATCAGTAACTCATTCAATAACCCCATTGTTGTTGCTCCGCGTCGGGTAACAAGAAGACTTATTGTGTTGTAAAGAACGGCAGGTATGTTGGGCGTTGCTGGAATAACTTTAATAAAGCTGTAATCTTTCCCACGCCATCACATCGCAATCCTATATTCTGGGTCGGTTGCTAGAGTTGGATAGGATTCGATGGTACTAGCTCCACTTGGAAGCAGGCACGTGGCTAAATGGGGGGCCTTCTCTCTACTCAGAAATGTCAACTAATAAATATTACATTTTATTAAAGTTTAAAATACTCCTTTTTAAACGACCAAAAGAAAAACAAAGGCATTCTGGTGTTGAGTTGTAAATTGTGTTAGGTCTAGTATTTTCTATATAGTACATTATGGTTGACACATTGTTAAGGGCTTAGAATGTTTTTTTTAGATGTTTGAAACCCCGCTCCCCTGTTTCATGAAATATAAACGCATGTTACATTTAATCATATGTGAATGCTTCTTTATATTAAGAGTCGGTATTCCCATCGTATTCTATTTATCCTCTGAGCCCTTGGGATTGAGTGACAGCTAGTTTGTTTTTAGGGAGGTAAAGAGATGTAGGTTTAGGGGGAGGGGTCGGAGAATATAGAACTGTGTTATATTTAAAAATATAGTAATCCGTTTCAAGAGAAAGAGCTGCAAACATTTTTAATGAATTGAATTACTTATCTTTTTCACAGGATAGCCTTTCAAAGAATTGGAAAGGTTATTAACTATATTTTTTATTATTTACATTACCTAAATGATCTAATTAAATATAATGTAAAATAAAAATAACAGCAAGAAATAAAGTTTGTTCAGTGTAATAGAAAGAAAATTTGTTTGTTTAGCTTGGAAACAATGTTTATTAATTTTTTATCCTCCATTAAGTCTTCAAATAATTAAGATGTATATTTTTGTATTTAATATAGTACCATAATTAATTTATCAAACACAATAAAAATAAGCACTTTATTGTACACACAAAATATAGCCAGCAAGTTTTGATAAAATTTTGTTTAAGAGTGGACACACATTTACTATAAATAGCACATGTTCCAAAATTATATGTGGTTTTTTATTTACATCCATTAATGTTTCTAACCTTGCCTTGCAGTTTTTTATTCAAGCTATATATTTTCCAGTACCGGCTCGCTAGGCCTTCATAGCTTCACATGCCTTTTAATCTAGCTTAAGACTAGAACAGGCACAGCATCCAGTCCCCAGCCATTAATTTATCACTGTGAAAGGGCAAACCCACATTTAACCGATGATAAATTTTTTGGTCATGCCAGAAATCGAAGCCGGGATACCTAGTTCAGTAGGGAGACACGATACCGACTGAGCTAGGTGTCGGACAATTGGTTTTTTTTTACTATTACGAGGTGCCCTTAACCAAGAATTGCGTTACCTATAAATATATTATACACAAAAACAAATAAGGGTACTTTGCCTAAAGCAACAAACATAAACAGTTTATTTTCTCCATATTGTGCGAATCCAATTCACACACACACACACAAATGAGACAATACCTAAAACAACAAACATAAGTTTATTTTCTCCAAAATAATGCTGATTACAATTTATTATAGATATGATAAATATATCGGTTTGAAATGTATTATGATTTTAAAAACGTCAACGGTTGCAGCAGGTATATGTAATTTTTTAAGTTTATCATATATAAATGTAGTATAGATATATTATTATGATTGTGACTTGTTTTATCTCATATGACTTATCATTGTGTTTCACCCCTTCTCTCTTTTCAAAAATGCTGCTGAATTACAGTAAATATTGTCCTTCAGGACCTCTTCGTCTTTGATTAAATCATGATACAGCCAATTTTCAATGTTAAATTATATAATTAAAAAAAAAGTGGAAAAAGCTATCTTGATTATACTTATTTCATGAAGCTTCCTAGATTCACAGCGATGGTTTAGGGGTTGAGTCGTTGGCTCGTAATCCATCAATCACCATTGAAGGGGAGGTTGAGCTTTGAATCACGGCCGGGAGAACTTGAGAATGATTTTCCACTGTGGTTTTTCCATCTTCACTCTACGCAAATACGGGTTCACTTCCTCTTAACTATCTTTCTCCTCTCTACCCCATTAGATTAAGCCACTAATAGACAGTGTGCCAAACGTAACAAATAAAAAAAATAGCTTATCATATATTAATTGATCCAACAGAATTCCAGGTACGTTAACGCCTTTAAAATACAAGTGATACTACTTCAATTAAAATCAAAGTTTACACAGTAAAAATATGTATAAATTAGTAGGCTACATTACATTTGAATTAGGAACTACCAAATCTGTCAGCTAAATATAAAGTAAATACTTGACTCATTAATTATAGAAATCTATGTCTAATCATAGACACAACACAAATACGTGATACCCACATTCACCACTATCTTATTTTAAATTGTATGATAAAATTCTTTACTAATATGGTCAAATCAATAGTGTCAATCGTTTTTCCGTTGCATCTGATCAGAACCATGCCATGACGCAGTTCTAACACACTCGCTCAGAGAGATCGGCGGCCATGCTTGACACATGAAGAACAAAGCTAGTATTCAACCAAAGCAATAATCCTAAAACAAGTGGTGTTCACTAATAATAATAATAATAATAATAATACACAGATATACAGATTATAGTAGGGTTGCCTCCTTTTGCTCATCCAATTCCGGCACAAAAAGAAGGAATTTCCTATCTTCAAGGGTAACTTTTAAAAATAAAGTTTATTGTTCACGTATTGTTGATTAGTGAGTTTAAAAGATAACAAAGTTACAGGGCTAGTAATAAAAGTTATAGTCTGGAATATTTGGGACCGGTTTGATGAAAAATGTACATCGCATTTCCAATACCGGGACTACATGTGTCGCGATTGCCCTCTTTCCGGGATAAAGCTCTATATTACGGGTTAGTCCCGGATATTTCTGGACAAACGGTTACCCTGTATGAAGGATGTGCCCGAAGAGTGCATCCACCAGATGGTGTAGCATGTGTGCTCGGTAAAAGTGGGTCAGGTCAGGTGTAGCGTGTTGTATCAGTGGTTGAAGGAACCGGTCGTGAGGACTACTGCGCCAGTGAGCTATATGTCAGACGAACCTGATCATCGTCCGAAATACCAGGACGAAAATCACATTCTTTGAGCTTCTCGTGTTTTATTTTTTAAAGGTTTACTTTGATAAATCTTAGAAATTACCTTTAAAGATAATACAAAATGGTAGGAGGTGCTTTGGGGGTTAAACCCCTTTCCCAGGAAGTATTATTAATAACGTATGTGTGTAATATTTCTCCGTGCATATGTCTAGTAACTTTTTGAAGTTTCATAAAATGAATAATGCATACAATCGCTAGTCCAGAGGGTTATTTCATAATCAAATAGACAGTTTCAACATTTTATAAAACCAAAACTATTTAAGATATTGACTCTTACGAAGCAGATTTTTGTAGGGAAACTGATAATTTGTTACAGGAACTTACACTGATGTTACAGTTACACCCCATATATCAACCAAATCATTATCATATCGAGATAAGAACTTTCCGTTACAGTGTTTTATCGGAAAAAGAAGTGGCCATACAAGCTTTTTACATGATAAAGCAAAGAACACATTCACCTTTGAGGAAGCCAGCACATGCTGCTTTGTTGCTCTAGGATTTACAGTCAACCACATGCGAATGCTATGTTTGTGAACTTTCCTACTTATGCATAGGCTGATTTTGGTAGGAAGAACAGTATCCGGTGGTCACTAAAGCTACTAAAACAATTGTAATATATTCATGTATCAAGTCATCTTATCTGCATACTGCAGCTGTTACAATTGATAAAATGATATTATCAATACATATACAATAACACAAATAATTTAGTAAAATGCTATCAATGTTCACCATAAATAAACAAGTTTGAATTTTCTTAACTTTTTTTTTAGCACCGCATATTACTACCCGTTTGGGTGTTACGCCTTTGTACTATTTAAAACTCGTGGGTTAAGAATTAGGAAGGCTTAATTGAGAGGAAATGCACCGAAATTTGCGTGTAGGGTGGAAAACTATTTAGGAAAAACCACCCTCAGTGCACGCGACTGGGATCGAACCCCGATCTTCCCGTTATCGGCATTCTAGTCTAAAATGAAAGTAGTGCGTTAGACCCTGCGCTCTTAATTGTTCTTCCAACGAAAATCAGGGTATAGAATGTCGATTAGTCGCTGAAAATTAGAAGCTTCCTAAAACTGCATAAAGACAGCGACAACTTCATTTTCCATTAGGATGGACGGAGAACCGGCCCACTGGCACCGGGAAGTTAGAAATTACTTCGATGAAAATCATTCAAAGCACTGAATTGGCCGCGCAATAGGCGACACCATGTCACTCACATGTTGACCACCACGTGGTCCCAATCTAACACTATAGGACTTTTTTTATGGTGATATGTCAAAAACAAGGTATTCGTCCCTCCCTTTTGTATTAATCTGGCTGAGATGAACCAATGTATCACAACAGCTAATGCTGGAGGTAATAAAGATATGTTAACGCGTATTTGACAATAATTTGACTTGATATATGCCGTGTGTCTATGGTTGCACACATAGAACAGCTGTAAGATGCTCTGACAAACTTCAAGAGTTTCCCTTCAAAACGGTGCTTCAAAAGTGTAAATTTCTTAAATAGTTATAGTTTTATAAAAAGGTTTTGAACTGTCCATTTCATTTGTAATAGCCCCGTATTTTAAAAACATCTAAAATTCATCCAGGAAAGATTTAATGATTAGAAAAAATTCCTTGCCACTTCTGTTAGGTAAATTCACGACTAGTCAGTCAGGAATATCCGTTAAACCCAGTAAATTACTGTAACTGGAGTGTCTTTAGTAATAAATGAATCATAAACTGCAATATCAATTCATAAAATTGTATTAATAGAATTCATGAAATAAAATAAAACAATAATAAAAAATATCATGTTCATACAAAACATATAAATTTATCGGTATCTTAGAATCTTCAACATCGATTTTTAAAGATGAGGATGTTGGGGACAAAAAAAAAGAATGGTTTTTGCTGTTTTTATAGTAAAACTTTTTTTGGCCAAAACAAATAAGATATTGCTTCAGTACAAATATAAAGTTTCATTTTCTTCACATGATATCAACAGTTGTTGAATATCTGCCATGAGTAGGAACTGTATTTGGCCTATTTGCATTTTTTTTTATCGTAAGCCATAGGCAATTGATATATATATCCAAGACAAACTATATCAGACTAGTCCAAAGTGATACATCCTGCCACTTGTAGGCTAAACCGATATAGCCTGATGATTTTAGACAGTACTAGTTTTAATTCCTCTTAAGACATACGGTGAGTCGGTCTTGGACATGTTTCATCGTGCACAGATCGTGCGCAAATGTTGTTAGATAACCTAACCTAACCAAACCTAACCTAAACCTGGTATGGCCTAGTAAGATTTTAGGCCATATTGGTTTATCCTATGACCTAGGACAAAATTTCACGAAATAATTTATACTAGGCTAAACTTGTACGTCCTGAGGCTCTTAAGATGTATCGATTCAGCCTAATCCGATCTTGTTTGTCCTGGAATCGGGTTTTGACGGTAACATATACATTTCATACCATTTTAAAAAACCTTCTAAGAAAGTTGAAAGTAAGGAGTGGATTTGATTTATAATGTAACCTATTTTGTTATTTGTAAGGTTTAAAACATTTTAACGTGTTGTATGTATTTTAGACTTATAATCACCTGATACACTGCCAAATTGATAATTAATTATTTATTATGTAATGTTCACTACTTAACAATATGTTATTACCATAAGTTAACTTAATTATACATTTTGATTTGCAATTTTATTTTATTTTATTACATCAACTAACTTAATAAAATTTATCAATCAACTCTTTCTAAATATTTTTGAGCAATATATCTAAGTCTTAAATTATAAATACGCATTTAATGTTAATACGAGTACAATATGTTAGTTTTATAGTGCTTATATAGTTGCTTATTATTATTATTATTATTATTATTATTTTGCCTATTTTATGAATAAATGCCATAACGCACCGGTTTTGGCTTTGGCCTCTCGTTTTCATACATATAGAGTTCCTGCTGAAAGAAAAGTCCAGTTTCTTAGAAATTCTAAATTGTGACATACTTATTTGGAGTAGGTTTGAAAATATGCACTTGTTAAATATCTTAATATGTGCGTAAATTGGGTGGAGGACAATGGGAGCAGTGGCAGACATCTTGTGAGAAAACAACATGCGGTTTGTTACAAGAAAAGAGTTCAACTTCTTCGGAAACAACAAATTTGAAATTTTGTCCCTTGACATTGTGTGAATTAGAACTCAGCTTTTCAAATTACAAAAAAAAACAAAAAAAACATTCTATTTGAAAATATAACCCATTTCATAACTGTAAATCTAGAAAATTATCTAGTGATAAACAACATTTGACCCTCTTCAGTGGTAAAATGAGCAAAGGCGTCACTTTCACAGTAGACTGGATTGTCGATCCAGGTAGATCAAAATTAAAATTTGGTTCAATGTACTTAAGGTGTTTTTATTTCTAAAAATAGTTTCTCACTCTCCCTTCACACAAGTACAGATACAATTCCTCTAAATTCCACCTTACTAACCTCTAACATATGAGCGTAATCAGTACAATATATGCATATAGCCCAAAAGTGGTGCTAAAAACAGCAAAGTAGTGGATGTAGGGGTAATGAAATAATAGGTAGTAAAATCAATTTTATATTCTTTATTGTGTGCTTTTTTACCCTTATATCTATTCTGATGCCTAGATCCCTTATTTTTAATGCCTTAGCCAGTCTATTTTAAATGTTTTTGGTGCCTAAGAATTCGCTCCCTGGTCATAAACATAGCGGCATTAGATGACAAACTTTTTAAATGAAAAGCTTTGAAAGATATTTAAGAACTGTTGATGTCAACATGTGAAGAAAAGTAACCCTATGTTTGTACTGAATCAATATTTGATGTATTGTGACAAAAAAACACCCAACATTGACCTTTTCTCGCCTTCCTTTGAACCCCACCTTAATGCAATTTATGTTTGATTAATTTCTATTATAAGCAATCTTTGGCTTGCAGAAAGCCACATCACTGGTTTTTTCACAGAGAAAGAAATAGGCCTTTAAGGGCACGGCCTACTTGAAAGGGAATGTCCACCTACTGCGGGATTCCTTATAGAAATGACAGCTCTGAATCCTCAAAATTACTAAAACAATCCTCAAATGAAGAAGGCTAGATCATTGTGTCTAGCCATTTGCTTCGGTTTCAGAACAGTGGCATTTTGTATGATTAGCAGTAATTGAAAATTAGCTAATTTCACCTTTTTATGATTATTAAAAAATATGAAATTTTGAATGTAAAGTTTCTATTCTTAAAGAGAGACATCCTTTCACCTTTATATTGGCGTGAACTATGTTTTTAAATGACAAACTTCTAAAAAAATCCGGTATTTCTAATGGTCTGCAAAGCACCTCAGCTCTCTGGTAGGCAATTTAAGACCATGAACCATGCATGATCTTACAAGAGAATAAAGATGTAGTCAGGTGGAGGTGACTGCTGGTCACGGCTCTACGAACTACACTCCCACGCACGCACGCATGCACGAACGTGGACTCACGCAAATGACGTCATTGACCTTGAGCCCTTCAAAATGTTCTGAACTGTAGAGGTTCCTCTTCATATGGTAAGCTCTGATTTTCATAGGAAGTCCGTTATTTGAAAACTAAAAACTCATGTTGCCACAATGGCGGGAATGAAAAAAAATATTACAATAATTATATTTACATTCTTAGTCTGTTTAGTTAATAATATAAAGGTGAACTATTTAGTAATTCTTAGGGAAGTTTTTTTTGCAGTTTTTGATATATTTTTAATGTATACATCAAATAAAACACATTTATACAATGACACATTTTAGTGACTTTCAATAAATGTTGGTGCTTGAAAGGGAGCTTCAGAGTATAGATATATTTCCTCCCCAAGGTTGCCCGTTCCATAGCAGCGAGGCAGGTCTACCAACTATTCCAAGTTTACGACCCAACATGGGCTAACTCGTGGGCGCCAGTCTGTCATTTTGTTGGATGATTACGGGGTAGCTTTGCCTACACACGCTTGACAAGTTTTTTATTTGTTTTTGTCTTAAGTATATTTCCCTTTGAGGAAATAATATAATGAACTACTTCTAAGTTATGAAACCAGTTTCCCTATCTAAAAACTAAAGTAATTATAAAATAGGATATCATAAGTCAGTCGTCCTTGAAGCATAGGTCTCCCACTGAAAAAAAGAATTACAAGGAGGCGGGAGCAAGATTCAGTGTGCGAGTAAAAGAGGCCAATAGCTTAGACAAAAATGTATTTCTCCCATCAAAGTTTATCTCTCCCTCCAAACCAATTTTAACGGGCCTAGACCAGCGTTTGCCAAACTTGCCTCATTCGTGTACCCCCTTTATGGCTATAGCCTAGCCCAATTTTTCAGTACACTGTTTTGTTTTTGGCTACGCGTCGCGGCAGCAGAAAATGGATCACGCACCCCAGTCAGCGACTGCACGGTAAATCAGAATTAGGAAAGTAGATACTATTTGTTTTTACCGAAGTAACTTTAAATGTTCTAAGATTAAAGTTTAAGTTCTCTTTCTTTGCCCGCTTGTTTAACATTTGGAAACATTTAGTTGAAACCATTAGTAATTTGGGTAAACCATAGCTCTAACTTCTCACGAAAGCTTTTGATTTTGTCAGATGTACTTAAAATATTAGTAAGTACCAGTAGTAAGTAATAAATGAGGATGAATCATGGCTGCTGCTGGTATTAACTTAATTCGTGTTCTTGTTGAACAGTGATGCGTGGCGCTCCGGGCTGTGGCCACACGCACACCACTGCACCACGGCACACCGTTTGCGGAACACCGGCCTAACCAAAGCTCGGTATTCTGGGTGCAACCCTAATTTGAATAGCAGCTAGAAATTAAAATGATACTGTGAGCTTTTGCTAACAATGCGTGTTCTAGAAAGTTTTTATGGTTTCTAAAAGGCTTATAAAGAAATGGTTATAAATGCTTATAAAGAAATGGTTATAAATGTTATAAATGCTTATAAAGAAATGGTTCTGAGAGGTTCTTTTTTTAATATATTATTATTTTCAATGTATCTATGTATATTTTCCTTTGAATTGAGGGGAGAGCAGGTTTGGAGGGTTGTTCACACATCGTTATAAGATTTAAACGCCACGGTTAGGAAACAGGATTTAACAAGTCCCGCAAAAACTTTTTGTGTGTGGGGAGTGGGAGATCTAACGTTCTCAAACGGTGTGTCGAGATATGCTCACCTCTAAGAAGGCCACTTACCTTAGAGCTGAAACCCGTTGTAGAGGTCCAGAAATACCACGTTATTAATTAAGTGGTTTGTTGTTTCAAAACAAGGTTTACTTAAAACGGATGTAAAAGGTATCAACATGACCTTATGGCTTATAGCATTAAAAACTTGACATTCTATATTTATAGTCTTAAAACATTAGTGAAACATTTAAATTATTGCCTTTTCAACAATATTTGCGTGAAATGACTGTTTTTTTTTAAATTTATCACCGCGTCTTACTGCCCGTTCGGGTTATACGTTAAATGCCCCAGTTCTGAGATTAAGGTAAATATATATAAATAAATTATCTAGCTTACCTCGATTGTTTTTAATATTGTCACAACATAAAATTTTAAGCCCACCCCCCACAAATATTTTAAAATTGGATGGCCCTTAAAACTATTTGGAGTGGCACTCCTCCCCAATTTTTTAAATATTAAATTTCTATAAATATTTTGAAAATTGAATCTTCCTAGAAGCCATTTGGAATTGTATTCTTCTGAAACTATTTCGAAAATTAAATGCCTCTAGAAGATATTTGAAGTGGTCTTTCATCAACCATATTTTGAAATTTTAATTCTTTTAGAGACTATTTGGAGTGCTCCTCACGTGAAAATTCTTTAAAATTACATGCATTTAGAAACTAGTTGGAGTGGACCTCCTCTAAACATTTTTGAAATACGAATGGCCTTAGAAGCTATTTAGGGTATATTTCACCTGATTGTTTCCCTAACAGTTAGCTGCCTCTAAAAGCTATATGAAATTGTTCTCTCAGATAGTTTTTTTAAAGAAGTGAATGCCTATAAAAGTCAATTTGATTTAAGGCCATCTTTCAATTTCATATTTTATAATATCAAAGGATTTTAAATATTTTTATGTGGGGTATTTATTCTAGGGGGGATTATTTTCAAGAGCTAAATGCCCTCATGCCTCCCACCCTGACCGATTCCTTCAACCCTGGTATGCCCATGCCCTTCGAGAAATATACTTTTCGCTGGTTATATTAGGTAACAAACAATCTTGCCTTGCTTGGTTTCTCTATTATGTAGCTTATGGAATAAGGCCATATAGAGCCAGTCAAGGCAAGAGTGAACTTTCAGGATAAACAGAGTAGACAGTACATACATATTTTGAAGGCCTTATGAGGTCAGCAACAATTCGGTAGCAAATTATCGCCAACTCATTTAAATGAATTTTTATGAAAACCTTTCAAGATAAAAGACTGCTTTTTTCCTCCTCCAAATTTCAAAGTCACGTTTTAATTAATTTATTTTTCAAGCACAATTTTTTTTATTCAAACTAAATGTTTGTGTATATTTTTTCCATATTTATAAGGGTAATCAGATTGAAAAACTATGTACATACATCGCTTGGCTTGGGTTTAAAAAAATGTACCTACCAAATTTGGCCGTTATCGTGGATAACCAGATCGAAAAGTCTACGTTGTTCGGATATAAATTCAAATAATGCCCCTTTTAAAGTTTCGTTAAAATTTGGTCTACGCGCTTGAAAGTTCTCGCGAAGCAAAGATCCGGACAGACAGATGAAATGCCAAATAGTCCAGCTTAAACAAAACCTCGCTACGCTTGGTCATTAATATATGTCTTGGTTCGTTTTAAATGCCTAGGCTGTAACTTTGTTGACTCTTATAAAATTTATAGCACCAGCCAGATAAATTATGTTTGAATAAAAATTAAATTTTAAAATAAATTCCTGCCACTTTTTGTTGGAAAACTTTAAAAGATCCATTGCAGATAGGCCTCCTTCCCCTCAAATACATTTCTGAATACAACCTTGCCATTTCCTACAAACTAACTTTACATAGGAAAACCATATTTGAGCCTAAACGCAAAGAAATATGGTACCTCACAATACAATATAGTGATAAGGGATATTTTGATCAGAATATTTGATACCAAGCCACTATCCTTTTCCTTATCATTAGAGCCCCATAAAATCGTTTTATTATTAATTAAATTTCCTTTTTTTAATTCTCATTTTTCAGTGTTATTTCGTGTTTATTTAAAATTACATGTTACATGAGGTGTTTAAGTATAATTTAAATATTGAGACAATGTATACAAAATTAAAATTTATTATTGAAACCTTATACAATTGTTTTAAAATTCTTTGTCAAGTTTGTCTGCAAATTTCACAATTTTGTAGCCTTAAGTTAGCTTACACTACAACAAAATAATAATCAAATTGCAGCATGACCAAAATTACTATTTAATTCCATTTTCATATAAAGATTTTGTTGTTGTTGTTGTTGTAAAAGCGGTATTATTTCGTTTTATAGGAGGATTTCGTGTAACAAGACGATTTCGTTTTATTTCGCTTTTCAAAAACATTGTAAATCATATCTAAAACCTATCAAAGGAAGAAAGTACTTGATCCCATCTTTGTATGGCACTTTTCGCTTTATCGCGTCTTACCATTTTTACGGGGCTCTACTTATCATTCGTAATTATATTCTTTGAGAAGGAGCTGCATACAGTTTGTTTCTCAGGATCTTAACATAAGCTAAGGGCTACTTGCACTGCGAATCAATACTACTTTCACATCCCACGAAGCTAGGTGACCGTACCAAATATGTTAGGATTGTAAAGTAAGCATTCTTCGTGGTATTTTTGTAAAGATAAACGAAGGGTACATATGAAAAAGAGGAAGTACAATAGTTTTAACTCAAATTTAGCTAGTGCTTCCATCAGTTAGACAATCATAATACCTTTCTTATGCACTTTATATTATGGTTAAAAAAAGACCTTTGTCATATTTAATTACATAAAATAAAAAGCATTTACTGGGGTCTTTAATGTATTTGAGCTATAAAAGTTGTTCTGGAAAATGTGTGTTATGTTACTTTTATTCTGAACCATTCTTAATAACAATAGCTTTAGTTCAGAATAGAGTCAAAACATTCATTCTCGATTCTCGGAACTATCGGTTTATTTGGTTTTATTTAAAAGTACATTTAGGCAAAAAGGTTATTAATGACAAAGTTTAATAAGAGGAGGAAAAGGAGGATTAAATAAATACATATTTTACTGGTATCTTCCTGTATGTAATATTTAAAAGATGGTAAACCACCGTGAAAGATACATCTTATTGGAATATACCTGATACTCCTTGTCATTGCAAGGCATATTATTCATTTTCAACACAAGGTGTTTTATTGTTCATTCAGGCTATCCTCAACCTTCACCTATAAATATAAGAAAACAAGATAAAAGGGTGCATTTTGTGAACATTTACAAAAAATTCACCTCTAATTGGGAATAAAAACCACTATTGAAAAATAAATCGCAGTTAACCCTGATCGCTCGGATTATAGAAGTTAATTTATTATTTGTGTAACTTGAACAGGTAGTAAGAAGCACTAATAGAAAAATAAATAAATAAATAGGATAATAAATATATTAAACTGGTAATGCAATAATCAAACTTAAGCCAATCATATCGTTATAAAGGCGTATGCAACTTAAAACCTAAAACTTTACTTGGATAGCCTACCTTTTTAATCCGTAGGTTATGTTTGGTTTAGTTCAATTTCACATCGGTGACCTGGCGGTCTAGGGGTAAGGTGTTAGAAATCTGTACTGGGGTTCCGGGGTTCAATCCTCGGTCCAGTCACAGATTTATATGATTGCCAAACCCTTCCTTCACCTCTGACAAGACGTGTATTAATCACAACCTGTGAATGTGAGGAATGCCAGGCCTCCACCGTGGTTTGTGTAACTTGAACAGGTAGTAAGAAGCACTAATAGAAAAATAAATAAATAAATAGGATAATAAATATATTAAACTGGTAATGAAATAATCAAATTTAAGCCAATCATATCGTTATAAAGGCGTATGCAACTTAAAACCTAAAACTTTACTTGGATAGCCTAGCCTACCTTTTTAATCCGTAGGTTATGTTTGGTTTAGTTCAATTTCACATCGGTGACCTGGTGGTCTAGGGGTAAGGTGTCAGAATTCTGTACTGGGGTTCCGGGGTTCAATCCTCGGTCCAGGCACAGGTTTATCTGATTGCCAAACCCTTCCTTCACCTCTGACAAGACGTGTAATAATCACAGCTTGTGAATGTGGGGAATACCAAGCCTCCACCGTGGTTCAGATTCCACGTTAAACTGTAGGTCCTCCGTTTCATCTCACAATCACCCAACCATTACACATCAGCGTAAGTGAATTTAACTCGAATGGGTAGTAAGATGCGGTGCTAATAATAATAATAATAATAATTTCACATCAACAAAGAGCAGTTTTGTTCAATTAAATTAAAGTGAGGATGTAGGGAACAAGAAAAAAAGGTCAGTGTTTGTGCAGTTTTTATAGCAAAACTTTTTTGGTCGAAAGAAATCAAATATCGCTTAAGTACAAACATTTGGATATAGTGTTCTTCACATGGTGACCTCACAATTTCTTGAATATATGTCAAGGGTGTCTTATAATTTAATGATAACTTTTTCTCTTCATTAAAAAAGTTTGACATCTAATGCTGCTATGTCCATGACAAATTCATTTCTCAGTCAAATGCCGCAAGTTCTCAGTTAAATGCCGCAAGAAGGTTGTTGTGGAAACACTAGCTTTTTAACTACCTTTATTTAGTTTTCATTGGATCCCTCATATTTAGTTATGCATCTATGTTTCTATACCCATCTTTTATTATCCAGCCCAGCACCCTTACTTTTTTTTCCTGGGTTGTATACATTTAACTACACAATCACCTGCTCCAGTGGTCATGTGGTCTAACGCGCTACTCTCGTGTTGGGTTAGACTACTTAAGACGGGGAGGTTGTGGGTTTAATCCCGGTCGAATGCACTGAGGGTAGTTTTCCTAAATTGCCCTCCACCCTCCTTCCACGCAAGTGCGGGTGCACTTACTCTCAATTAAACCTTCCTAAGCCCTAATCCATCAGTGTAACTAGTATATAGGCGTATAACCCGAACGGCTAGTAAGACGTGGTGTTAAAATAACAACACAAATAAGTTAAGACTGAGGAAGGTCGAGTTTAAGATAAATGTACCTTTATTTGAGGGAAAAGACCGTGCTAATCCAATTTGAAACAAACACCCTTAATATACAGAGCCGGGTCAAACTTTTAAAAGGTCGGAAATCGAGGGATAATGAAGATACAATTTAGAGGATATGTATCGTCATTTTCGTGGTTAAAGAGAGACCTATGAAAAAAATAAATCTCATTAAACGCAGCCTATAATTAAACCTCAACTTTCCCGTCGCTGGCAAGCCAGACTAGATGAGCTTGATGTTTAGTCCGCGCGACCACCAGATGCAAGTTTCTTGAATATTCTTAACATAATAGGTCCCATTCCTAGGTAAATCTATTCGACATGTTTCTCAATGAAGTTATTACGTGGGTTGGTTTCTGGATGTGAAAACACAAAGGCCATACATGTTAATGTGTTTATATAACACATGACTTGAACGCAGACTTTTTTTTTTACCAAGTTTTTTTTCTGTGTGACCATGAACAGTGGCGGTAGCGTCACCTACGTGTAGCGAGTGAATACAAACAATTTCATTGTCGGAGGTGGTTTATTTTTGTTGTTGTAGATAGATGGGTGTTTTGTGTGCTGCGCCATACTGCCAGTACAGGATATTCGAATAAATATGTTATCCGCAATGGCGGTAAAACCCCGGCGTCCTAAATAAAGCCTTGTGAACAGAAAATGGCCGTGGAACGTGTCAGAAGATGATCACCTGCCAAATGTGGACTTGCGTCATGGAAGATGTAGTATTGGAGAGGAAGCGAGAAATGAATTCATATTTTGAGGCATAGATGTTTTTCTTTCGATGGCCGATGTCTTTAGACCATCTATTTGTTCTCTTCTTGTACATTCAAATTCTTTAACGCTAGGTGGTTTTTTCATTAGTAAAGCGTATTTGCTATTGGTATTAAGTTTTGACCATTTAAAATCATTATTTCATTATGTAGTCATTTTTAATTGATATTTTATTGCCATTTGCATATTTTAATATATGGTAATACATTTTAGTTGAGATGAAATTTTAACCGTGTTATTTGAAATAAATG
>CABFOW010000068.1:156384-213654 GCA_902141385.1 Timema californicum | reverse complement strand
GTTTTCCACTCTACCTCCACGCAAATGCGTTTTCACTTCCTTTAATTCAACCTTTCTAATTCCTAATCCAATAGCGTAATTGGTACTTAAAGCGTATAACCCGAACGGGTAGTAAGACGCGGTGCTAAATAATAACAATAATAATAATAATAATTTGGAGAAATCACCATTTTACATTGAAAAACTTGGTCTTGACAATATATTTCTATAACTATACAACATGTCGATCTCGGTGGTCTTGTAGTAAATTGCTCGCCTCCTGGAACTCTATGTTTCGTAGGTTCAAACCCAGCCGAGGTCAAAACATATGTTTTGAGGGATAAAAATCCGTTGCACAACTTCCTTAGGAGGGGAAGTAAAGTCGTCGATTTGATGTCGAGTGTGACATGTAAAAGAACTCTGGAGCTATGTGAAGATACCTCTCTGACAAAATTTGTATCTCCTTTCACGTTCGCTCATAGAAAATCAGCGTGGAAGGTAACGGGTAATTACCACCTTTCTGAGCTTCCTAGTACATGGGACTTCCATCAGATGGTGTAGTCAGCACTAACCAGTCAATGGGCTGAGTGCTTGCCCAGCGCCGGATGGATATAATCACATCAAACCAACCTTCAGGTTGTTGACTTAAGAAGAGACGGTATAACATGTGAACATTCAGCCAATGAAAATCAAGAATAATGAGAACATTTAGTGGCGTATTGTGTACTAAGTTAAACAGTTGACTTCTATAACTTTGAGCCAACGTTCTCAAAACTCCAAATTTGTTAAGTCAAAACTTAACGACCTACTTAAGTGATTGTATATTCTTAGGTTTCTCTCTCGAAATAAACTAGATTATCGATGGCTAGTAGATCAGGGTTTAAATCCAAGTTGGGTAGTAAGGTTTTTTTTACTAAATATTTTACTACCCTCCCTCCAAAAAAATGTGAAAAAACTACCTCTAAATTCTACCTTAATAATCCTTACCTCATAAATCTAAATATGCGCATAGTCCGCACACGCATTAAGACGCGGTGCACACAAGTACGCCATCAGCAGATGCTACTCAATGTTCAGAACATTTCCGTCAACATTTTACAGTGAAATAGTTTTTATTTTAGATTATTTTGTAAATAATAATAATGTTTATTTCAGTTTCAACCCTAACTTTCCATTTCGAGCTTTGTCAGCTATCGTGTTTAAAGAGTAACTTTGGAGGTAAGTTACCGAATCCTTTCTCCTTCATATTCTGGGAAAATCATAGTATTTTCTCTCACTATACTCTCTGAGACAAAGGACAAAAGTTCTATAAACACACTTTCCAACTTTACTTTTTGAGTTGAAAAGTAATTCTGGGAGGAAGAAAATAATATCACTTTCATTTCTGTCCATGACATAAATAGGTGACTTTCAATGTTCAGTAATATCTTAGATCAGTGACGTGCAAAGTAGGGCCCGCGGGCCAGACATGGCCCACGGACAGGTTCAATGTGGCCCGCGAAAGAATACCAAATTCCGATTTTTAACTAAAAAACTAGGATAAATAAGAAAACCATTCAATTTGCACTCGTTTATTTTTATTTATATTTTATAGCTCAGTGACCAGTGTCCAGATATTAAATAATACGCAAACCATCCATGAAATTGGAATTTTACCATTTGGTTGAAAATAATTCAATTAGTGTTAAGTATCTGTTTTATTCAAGTATTTGTTAAATAATGTAGACATCTCATATTGTATTAGAATGCATATCATTATAATACAAATCCATGTAGTAATTAATAGGACTTAAGTGTAACATAATTTCGTTTAATGTACCATTGTAACTTTTTAATACGCTATGTTGGCCCGCCTGACATTTTTCTTTTTCTCTTAGCCCACTCCACGAAAAGTTTGCCCATCACTGTCCTAGATAATATTTACTCAATAGTTTCCCTCTCTTCATTCACGCAAGTGCGAGTACATTTATTATAAATTCTATCTTACTCGACCATAATTGCAAATGCCATAAATGGTGGTTGAGCTTGGAGAACGTGTTTATCTCTTAAAATTTGTTGCTTGGAGCTAAAAGGGACAATTTCAAATATATTGGGTTTTCAAGAGATCTTAACAAATATCTTATACTGATAAACCAATGTCTTCTAAATCATCTAAAGTTTTTTTTCACAAAAACCAAACATGACATTGACATTGTTTGTTCCAGTTATCAAACGACAAGCAGGGCGAAAACAAAGATAGTAGACTGTATACTAAATGAGGCGCCAGTATCTTAACTTGGGGATGTAGAGAACGCGAGAAAAGATCAGGGTTTTTGCATATTTTTGTAGAAAAACATTTGTTGGTCAAAATAAATAAAATATAGCCTCAGTACAAACATATAATTTCATTTTCTTCACAGAGTGATATCAACATTTGTTGGATATCTGCCATGAGCATAGCGGCATTAGATGATAAACTTTTTAAATGAAGAGAAAAAGTTGTCATTAAATTCCAGGACTCCCTCAGCAGATAAGTATTAAAGATATATTGAGGTAACCGTGTGAAGAAAATTAAACCCTATGTTTTCACTGGAGAATTATATGATTTCTTTTGACCAATAAAAGTTATTACAAAAAAAAACTGCAAAAGCACTAGCCTTTAATCGCGTTCCCTAAATCCCCACAATAAATCTTCCAATTCGAGATTTGCTGACGTTGAGGTCTACCTTACATGATGCCAATTTATGGTAGCCAGGAATAAATAGAATGAGGTTATTTCGGAGGTGTCTATCGCGCTTGCACTGTGTGGTACTTAATGAAGATCATTGTTAGCTGGTGTGTGAAACCCGATCACTAGAATAAAAGTATCCATTGGTTATTTGTGTGTGTCCATTTCGGCATGCATACAGTAGACGAGACCTACACTATGACGACTGAACCACCCTTTAAAAAAATAAATAGCACAACACCTTCCCTCTGTAACCCTTCCAACCCTAAACAATTTTAGGAAACTCCTGAAAGGCTAATAACTAAAATAATTACATGAGTATAACCCGATAGGGTATTAAGACGCGATGCTAAAAAACCTACGTCGAATATTTCACGACAAAGAAGGTTTAAAAAAGCCTTTTAGAACAAAAACATGTAGAGTTTCTAAAGTATAATGAGAAGATAAAAAAGGTTTAGAAATATACCTTGAGTCCTCTTAGCACCAAGCGAAATAACATGTTTTCATCTAGGGTTTGTAAATACTGGCAGACCCACAATTTATCGGTATGCATACGTCCTGAGTGAAAACATTATTTACATATTTAAATGTGCTGTACTAGGAACTGTAGCAGAAATCCGATAAGATGAGGAAACTATTCCCAATACCCTGTAGAATAATATGCCACTCCTAACCTTAAAAACCATCGTGGTTGAATTTTCTTTTTTCCAATCAATTGTTAGTCCATCAATCTATTCTCTAATCAGGTGTATTTCGTGAAATACAACAGTTCATCCCTTTAATGTACACCATGTTTTCCCAGAAGTCTTACATCTAATGATTACATTATATCCTTATGACCCACCTCATGATGCAACCAAGCAAGGTAAGATCTTTCATCGGGTAAAAACATGGTGCGAGCCAAAGTGTCTGTAGATGATTAGCTTGTTCTGACACCTTCAGTATGCACGTGGACTAAATGTCAGGCCTACTTAGTTTGTTTTATTTAAATTGACAAATGACACCTGGACACGGGGATTGAACCCGGGAACAGGTGTGATTTTTCAATTTAAAGAATATGATATTTAGATACGGCTATAGCCATGATTAACAAATATAACATATTGGCTATTTAATCCATTATTTAGTTTGGTTTGCCTTTAACGGGGAGATCATGGGCTCGAATATCAGGAGGGTGTATATAGGTTTTTTTTCTCCTAAATAATTTCCCACTCTCCATCAACGCAAATGCGAGTGTATTTGTGTTGCTTGGTGCTAAACAGCCTTGTATCATTTTTCTTGCAATTATTGTTTTAATTTTCTTACTATACTCTAAAAGCTATATATTTTCCAATTTCTTGAAAAGCCAATATCTAAGCCTTCTTTGTTTCAAAGTATTCAAAGTAGTTGAAATTTATTTAGCTCTTTCATAACATGATAAAGCGTCCAAAATTGACAGTGGTTATTTGAAATAATTATGTTTAGGTCTAGAAATTACAAGGTTGGGTTTTGACGTCTAAAATCAAACCCTTAGGTAAATTATAAGGCAATGGTTTATAAGCGTGGTTAATATATTTTTTTAAGATCTCTTGAAAATCTAAAAATTTTGACACTGATCCTTTTAGCACCAAGTCACAGACTTACTTTAAATTATCGATTCCTTATTTATAATATATTTGTGTAATTAATACGTATAGCCTGGACGGGTAGTAATACATGGCGCAAAAAAAAAATTAGGCTTACCTTTTGGAAGCATCAGAGCATTCACAGAATACCGGGTATCAACTCTCTAATAATGGATATAAATTGAAATAATGATTGTTTAAACTCTCAATATTGAAATACAGCCGTGCTCGCAAGTAAAGTAAGGGGAAACCGTGCCAACCAACATCCACTTATAACTCCCATCGGCGCGTGAAACTGATTTTCTATCATTTAAATTCCTTACCCATGAGGCAACACAAACAAAATGTTTTCCTACTTGAGGAACCAGAACATTGCTAGTTCTAACATGAGATGATAGTAATAAGAACACTAACGTATATAATGTGCACTTTCTAACACGATATTTGCATTGGCGAGCAGGCCTATGGTCTGGTTTGACGATCACAGGGGAGTTTGGGGTTTAAATCCCAGATAGGTGTGTTGAGGTTAGTTTTTTAATGGCTCTCCAATCTCTTACCAATAAAATGCGGGTGCAATTACTCAAACTGTTACAATACCTATAGCGTAGATATTCAGATAGCTCGGACTAGTAGTCAGGCGTGGAACAAGGAAAAAACAAACAAAAGACTATGCTAGTGCTCAATGACACACGGTAGTAATAATAATAGTATTTAACGTGTAATTTCTAAGTACACAGTTTATCACCTAGCTTGAGCTATGACATCAACACCCAGCTATGCAAAGCTTACCCAAACGCCAGAAATAGTTAATACTATTTTTTATTATACCACGTCTTACTACCCATCAGGGATATCTGCATGTTTACACTAACGAATCTAAGTTGAGAACGGTAACAATTAGAGGAAATATAACCACTTTTCGTGAAGGAACAGTAGAAAACTATTTAAGAAAAAGCTGGCCAGGTGAGAGAGATTTTTCTCGATCCGCGTTCCCACCAATGCAGTTAAGTGACAATGGTTATGGCATCTTGTGTTCAAGTAGACCTACAGTTGATATTATTTTTTACAAAGAATTTGCTGTAGATTAGATATGTCTATAATTCGGTATTATAATCAAAGTTCTACGAATACATCCCCTTCCTGAGTGATTTAATCATTTTACATTTTCAGCCCTGCGAGGGACCCCAAATACCAACAGAATAATACATAAATGTATTACGTATTTATATAAATACAAAAACTACCCCTAAGTATGATACTTTGGACGCAATTTAACCAAGGTCACGTGTTCCAGTTGTGCATTAATCTATCGATGGTGTTAACATAGCGCACAACAAATTAACACTAGGCTATTTGAATGTTTACCAGGCAAATCTTTTACTTTAAATCATTATAACGTTTTCGTATCAATACATCATCATACACCATCATACATACATATATATGTATATATAAAAATATACATATAAATTTTCACATATATGTATTTAAATATATACAGTTCTTTTAAAAAGACGGCGATTTGTTCTCGATGGAAGATTTAAGTGATTTTGTCCCCGATTTGTCGAATAAGTTTACATAATTTGAAATTCAGATGGATTAAATAAAAATATTTTAATTCAAATCCCTTGATAAAAAGTACAAAATGTAAAATCACATCCCCATGGTCAACGACGAGTATTTCTCACTAATTTCGATTCCCCCCTTCCCCTTCAACTTTTAGCTCTAGCCATACTTTCAGTTGTTTAAAACACAAGGGCTTCCTACACAATACCTTTTTTATGGACACTACACAATGCCACAACTATAAATAAAAACATCACTCTAAATGGCAGCCATCTTACAACATTTATGTTAAAACGGTTGTCAACAAAAACAAATGGGTCACTTTAATATTATATAGGAATCCATTTCGTAGCTATATGTTCTAAGGCGCTACTCTCACAGTAGACTAGTCTGACGATAATGGGGAGATAGAGATTCTAATCTTGGTTGGGTGTACTAAGAGAGGTTTTTACAAAATGGTTTTCCACTCTCCCTCCACGTAAATGCGGGTACACTTCCTATAAATATAGCCTTCATAGTCCTTAAAAACCATTAGCGTAATTAGTGCATAGATGTATAACCCGAATGGGGGGTCAGACGTGGTGGTAATATATATATATATGGATATTATGAACATAATACTCGAAACACTAACATCGAGAGTCGCATGTTCTAACACGTCACTCTCATACTAAGCTAGAACGCTGGTGTCGAAGGGATCAGGGTTCGCATCCCGGTTGAATGTACTGAGTGTTTTTTATTCCTAAATGGTTTCCCACTCTCCCACCAGGCAAATACGGGTACATTTCCCTTTAAATTCTACCTTTTTAAAACCATTCCAATAGCGTAGGCGTAGGCCCATAGCTCTAGTGGGTATTAAGACGCTGGGGAAAGTTATACTAAAAAATAATAGTTAAAAATTAAATATTTTTTTATCTAACTTCAGTGGCCACGTGAGGTAACGCGCTACTCTTGTGTTAGGGTTCGGCCAGACTGACAAGCGTGCGAGCGAGCGAGCGCGCAAGCGGCTGGGTGGCCACACTGGCGAGCGAGCGAGCGCGTAATTAGCAGACCCTAGTTCATTAGAGAATATGTCTCTGTCAAAGACACTTGGTACATCTCTGATACTCGAAAATTCTTACAACAAATATTTTTAATGTACTGAAGTGTTTTAAAATCAGATTAGCCGCACCAGTGGCGGAATGGTGCGTTGCACTCCATAGCTTTTGACTGGGAGGTAAAGGTTCGAAGGCTCAGTGAAGGTGATTCTTAAAACTTATTTATTTAATATTTAGCACCGCGTCTTACTACCCGTTCGGGCTATACGATTTAAGTACTAATTACTCTTATGGATTAGGAATTGGGAAGGTTGAATTAGAGGAAGCGAACCCGCATTTGCGTGGGAGGAGAGTGGAAAACAATTTAGGAAAAACCACCCCTAGTTCACCCGACCGAGATTCGAACCTCGATCTCCCCATCCTCAGCAGTAGAGCTCAACACGACAAGCACGTTAGCAAACTACGCCACCGAGGCGGGTACTTATTTATTGTTGTGGTTTTTTCATACTCTCCAAACTAATGGTGATTATTATTTGTAAAGGCCTACTTTGATTATAATATTGAAGTATTTTAACATATCGGGCTTACATATATTTATGGTCTTACCAATTAAATTAGGCCATTAATTGCAAATGTGTTAAAGCTATCACTGATAGAAAAAAGTCAAATATCATGTCAAAATGAGAAGTTTCCCAGCACTCAATGAACCAACATACAATAATATTGCCTAGCGCCTGTAAACTAGACTGTACCGGGTCGAGCGCGCGCGCTTGAAAAATAGAAACAGTTCTATCTTTCAAGCGCGCGCGCTCAGTAGCTCGCTCGCTCCAGTGTGGCCACCTCCCATTACAGCCAATGTGTTCTATTTTATATTTTAGTCGCTCGCGCGCTCAGTCTGGCCGCCCCCTTAGATTAGACTGCCAAAGATGGGGAGATCAGGGTTCACTGCACTAGGGTGCACTGAGGGTGGTATTTCCTAAATGGTTTTACACTCTCCATTCACGAAAATGCGGGTGCGCGTCCTTTAAATTAACACCTTCCTAATCCATAATATATTAGTGTAATTAGTGCATAGGTGTATAGCCCAAATGGGTAGTAAGACGCGATGATAAAAAAATCTAAATGAATAAATTTGAAATTAGGTTTTGGTTACTACCTATATTAATCAAATGGTACCTATATAAATAGGGCCCGTTGAATTATTAAAAGTCCACTCCTGCGCGAAACAGAACTAAAAGTCAAATTTGGCTGACAAGATGAAATGTTTGAAGACCACTCGCTGCTCTCCACATATTGGGTTCGAGCCCTGGTCTACGGGATAAGAAGTTAGCCACGCTAAACGTGGGTGAAGTCCCGAACTCTCAGTCAGAATAATAGCCGTGAGCGTCACGCGCAGAATGCAATGCGACGCACTTCCTGCGCGGCCGAGTTCACACCACACCAATCCCGCTCATTCGTCAAATATCGCAGGACCTGGTGGTTTTCAATATCATATTGCAGTGTGCCTGCCTTTTTTTTTTTCTTAACTGCATAGTACATAGTCAATAAATTTTCCCAAAGAAGTCCAAAATCACAGCTGCAAAGAGTTGGATAGCTTAAAGAGCTGTTTTTTTTATTTAGCATCACATCTTACTACCCGTTCGGGTTATACGCATAAGTAATATCTACGCTTATGGATTAGGACTTGGGGATGTTGTATTTTAGAGGAAGTGAACCCATATTTGCGTGGAGGGAGAGTGGAAAACCATTTAGGACTCCACCCCTCAGTTAAACCGACCGAGATTCGAACCTTGATCTACCCGTACTTGGCAGTCTAGATAAACACGAAACTAGCGCCACCGAGGTGGGTTTCAAGAGCTGTTGTCACCATAATTTAGTTTTGGATTTGAAGCTGTAGTTCTGCAAGGAGTTGAGCTGTACAATATTTATTTACGTTGTTTCTCAGCTCTGAAGTAAGAGCTACAAACCTCCAACATGAGAGTAGCGTGTTAGACCACGTGATGAAGGTATGATCTAGAGGAAGTGTACCCACATTTGATTTAAGAGTGGAAAACCATTTATGTCAAACCACCCTTAGTACATCCCCTATCTCTCAATTATTGGCAGTCTAGTCTATTGCGAGAGTGACGCCTTAGACCATGCAGCCACTGAAGTGGGTTTGCAACCTAGTTGATAATGTTTATAGTGTCAAAATAAATAAATTAATCTGAAGCGAAAACTTTTAAACTTTGGATGTATCGATTGCATTTGTTCCATTTAAATAGTTGGGCAAATATTTTCCATCTAACACCTTTAGCAAGCGAAGTCAAGCCCCAATATATTTTTTAATCCGTTAATTGACCCCGTGTGAACGGGTCCTTCGGAATGCCGGTTCAGGTTGAAGGCGTCGTGTCCCGTTTGATAACACGCGCCGTTGTTGCTCTTCTAGAGTCATCGCTCGCAGGAGTGCCTGTAGTTTAACTGTCTCATTTGCCATTCGTCCACCTCGTTAGCGGACAATGGCTGGTATCGCGGTGGGTAGTAGGTGGACGAAAAAAATAATCTCTGGGGGAGTAATGTAAGTGAATACCCAAAGTTTCAAAGATTTAACTTTAGTGTACTTTATTTTCAAAGACGATAACATCAGAAACATTAAATCAATCAATCAGCAAGAGAGATTCCAGTTTTATTCTCGCATTCACCTATCGACTACAGCGCTTGGTGGTTGAATATGTCCCTAGCTTTGGGTCTGCTATGTACCAAACCTTTACAAATACATCCTTTTCTACTGTGTTTCAATCATCTAATAATGTTATCGGAGAATGTGTGTGAATTTTTAAAGTGGATATATTTTAATTTAAACACTCAAATCAACATTTTTTTTACGTACAACGCGTCTTACTACCCATACAGAATATTCACATGTTTACAATAATGGAGCAGGAATGTGGAAGGTAGAAACTATATAAAGTGTACTCGCTTTTGCGTGAGAAATATTGGGAACCCATCTAAAAAAAAATCCTTTGAACTTACAGTCTCTTGAAAACCAGACGAGATAGACGCCCCTGTCCACGTGATCACTGATTTTGGTTATAGGCCTACTCCTCTTATTTAATAATATCAAATCTGCATTGGTGGACACTGGGACTAAATGTTTAGCTAATCTAGTCTAGTTTTCTAATGACTGGTAGTCATTGCTCGGATCCTATCTAGGTCCACTAAGGGTGGTTTCCTCCTCTTTTACTACACAAATGAGGTGACATTTCCTTTCAACTCTTACCTTTCAAATTCCTACCCCATAAGTGTTAAAAAAAAAGTTGAATAGATTGGACGAATATTAAGACGTGGCGAAAAAATAATAATTTCGAAAGCAATGTTAGTATGCGTACCGGACTATACCCTCCACCCCCTTCCCACGATCATCAACTCGATGATAACACGTCGAGGCCATCCTACACTTCCTGTTCGGGCACAGACCACGCTTACAAATCCTAGGTCAAGCTTCCGGTTAAGACCTTTCTCGTCCTTTATGCCGGGATCCCAATCAGCGTGCCGCGTAAAGAAACTGAATTTGCGATCAGGATTCACTAAGCGTAAGGGTAGGAATACGTAAACATCAAAGAAAAAAAAATAAAGCCAATTATTAATTTGAACTGTTTTAAAATAAAATATTCACAAAAATGGAACTCTTTAACAGTTTCAGCTTCAAATACTTGCATTATAACCGGCCTCGTAATATACTGGTCAAAGCCCCTGAATGATGACCTAGAGGTCTGGAGGTTCGATTCCCGGATAGCATCGACACATTATTTTCTTGAAAGGGGAATAATCCCCATGGTCACCAGGGTTTAGTGGTTAGACTTAAGTTAGGTTAAGATCTACATTGGCTTTACCCCGTGAATTTCACTAACATCATCCCTTCTTCTCACCGGGATATGGAAAGAGCCTTCACGGAAAGGATGGATGTACGGGTGTCCCCTGTGAACGGTACATTAGTATTGGATACTCTTTCCACAAAATGGACTACAAAAGATGTCGTCCGGACACGCTATTATTAATACTATTACCATTATTATTTGCATTATAAGCTTACTGGAGCTATTTAATAAAGTGCAAGACGAAGCCGCGATGGTTTGGTGTTAGAGCTATATAATAACTATGCCTAAAAAAAGAGTTTAAAATTTATAGACCAATAATTAAGATAATAAATAACCGTATTCCCCCCGCCCCCAGAAACATGCTTAACAGCGGAACTCAATGTGAGGAATGCCAGGCCTCCACCGTGGTTCGGATTCCACGTTAAACTGTAGGTCCTCCATTTCATCTCACAATCACCCTACCATTACGCATTAGCGTAAGTGCGTATAACCCGAACGGGTAGTAAGACGCTGTGCTAATAATAATAATAACAGCGGAACTCAAGGTACACTTCACTCAACGTAACGTAAAATTCTCCTCTCGAAAACTTCACGTCAACGCCACATTAAATGCATCGTGATGGCTTCCATTTGAAAACACGAGAATAATATTTGCGTTACGTCACTCTCAAGCTAAGTTACGTGAACATTAAGATGATCGTGACTTCTGTTTTAGAGAGAGCTTGGATGAAAACAGCCGTTTATTTTTTATGAGGGGTCAAAAATAATCAAATGATGGGATGGTTCTGATTCTTAAAACTAGGCCTCGATTCACAACATGTCTGATACACTATCTCAGTTGCTAGCACGTCTGCCTATTGAGTTTAGTGTCCCAGGTTCAATACCTGGTGGGGCCAAAAAATGTATAATTAATGAAATGGCGCTTTCCTCTTAAAAAGTTATAAATAAATGGCCGGAGAACAAGGTATTGTGTTGTTGTTTTTTAGCACCGCATCTTACTACCCGTTCGGGTTATACGCCCATGTACTAATTACTCTAATAAGGGTTATGAAGGTTTAATATAAAAGCAGTGCACGCGCATTTGCGGGAAAGGATAGTGAAAAACTCTTTAGGAAAACAACCCTCAATGCACCCGACTGGGATCTCCCCGTTACCGACAGTCTAATCTACTGCAAGCGTAGCGCGTTAGACAACGCATCCACCAAAACGGGCCATTGTGTTTATCATAATAGGTACTGAGTTAAAGTCCAATTTTCATAGGAATAACCTTATCTGGCAACTACAAGAATAACTAGATTTACCTTCATGTACTCATAAGTCTAGTCATGTAATTTGAAGCTGTCACTTTTCAAAGATGGTATCGATATAATACATAAAATAATACTAAAAATATACGAACATGTTTTCAATGTTGATAGCAAAAAAATCTCTTTGTGTTTTCAAAAGGGGTCTTTCTATCAAAATCATACTATAGTTTAAGCCGTGGATTGAAATGATTGGTCGGTTCACTATCAAAATAAATAAACTCCTAACCATGTGAACTAGTTTTTTTATATTATTATGATTTCTTAAACTTTCTCCAAGTGAACATTCGTGTAAGGTAATTTATTAGAAATTAATTCTATGTAATCTTTTAGTATTATTAAAATCGTTTAGCGCACTTACATTGACAATAATGTGAGCTTGGGATATAATTTACTCGTACAGGCATATTCCTGACTTAAACCCGTTTCAATTAATTTTGTTAAATTTTTACATGATATTTTAAAATACCTTCAATCTTATAATATAGGCCTACATATATATTTAAAGCTATTTTAAAAATTTAAATCTTTTATAAATACTTTTTTTTTACTTTTTGTTTAGCAGCTGTCACTTCTGACAGTCAACATTTAGGTATATACCTAAATGTTGATTGTCAGAAGTCAGCTGTGAGCTGTCAGTCAGCACCAAAAAAGCCATGGGGCTACTGTAAATGCCCTAGGATGGTAATAAGTTAAGCAAAACTGGACAGAAATGATCTTCAAAAACTATTTAAGTCAAAAAAAATAGAATAAGCTTATACTTAGAGGTAAGCACACTTGATTCAACTTATTGCGATAGGTAGGTCGAGGATATCCAGTCGCAATCCCCCACCCCCCTTTCCCCTCCCGCTTCCCGGTACCCTTACCGTAATCATTTGGACTTTTTTGTATGTGTGTGGGGACACTGAAAGTTGTTTGTGAATTCGTCCCCAATACATTATTTAGCAGAACTTAAATATGTGACAAGAGATGAAAATTGTTATTATTATTATTATTATTATTATTATTATTATTATTAGCACCGCGTCTTACTACCCGTTCGGGTTATACGCACTTACGCTAATGTGTAATGGTAGGGTGATTGTGAGATGAAATGAAGGACCTACAGTTTAACGTGGAATCCGAACCACGGTGGAGGCCTGGCATTCCTCACATTCACAAGATGTCTTGTCAGAGGTGAAGGAAGGGTTTGGTAATCAGATAAATCTTTGCCGGGACCAAGGATTGAACCCCGGCCGCCAGCATAGAAGTCTGACACCTTACCCCTAGACCGCCCGGTTGTCAGATGATTCGAATGAAGCCAGGGATTTTACAAAGAGCACGCAAAAACACTGATTCTAAGATGTAATATGTGTGTGGAAATGAAAGGACTACAGGTAAAACATTTTTTGTTGTGATTGGGTAATAATTTCTTGCCCTGTTAACGCAAATACCATTACAAATATATCTTAAATTTATTTTTCATATAAATACAAAATTAGCTGTATCTATGTGTAAGTTTGTTTGAAAACCTATGTTTATTAATATTTTTTTACTCATTTTAAAAAGTACCACAAGATATTAAAGTTCTGAATACTTTTTTTTAACAGCATATATACCTTATTCATTGCTACCCACATCGGCGGGCACGTGGAATAGATGTCAAGCTTAAATAGGGTGGTTTGTCAGTGACAGAAAAGTCGGGGTTCAGATTAAATGTAGGTAGATTTTCCCTAAATTATTTTACACTTTCCCTCCAATAAGCTGTGGGTATATATTTACTATAAATTCTACCTTCTGCTCCTTATAATAAATTAGGGGCCGTCCCTAAATTATGTAAGGTTTTTTCTCGTGATTTTCGACCCGCCCCCTCCGCTCCCGTAAGGCTTCGTAATGCTTTAAGTCACAGTCCATCCTCCCCCTTCTATCTTAAGTTATTTCTTACTATTTGGTAAATTAGATTGATAGCATAAATAGATCAAATATATAAAGTATATATTTCAATAATTTATATAAAACAGTGAGAATTAGTGACTAAAGTAGGTTAGTCAATTAATAAAAATGAAACATTTCAGAATTTTGTGACAAATTTTTTTAAATGATTTTTCTCACCTTAAACATCAATAAAAATAACCTCACACAAGATGGATTCTGACCCCTGTTCTCATAAGAAAACGCAAGACAATAGTAAACCCCACCCCCCTTAAAAGTTTCATAAACCCTTACGTAATTTAAGAACGGCCTCTTTGTGTAAATATACGGATGAACAGGATGGATATAAGAAACGAGGCACAAAAGTTAAGTATAATTTTGCTAATGTCCACATTGAAACTAAAAGTGTACGGATGGAAAAATAATTTGTAAATTAGGATCTTGGTAATCCCTTATCTAAATCCCCGTCACGTATCCAGGAAACCTAGCAATGTCACGTGATCAAGGTCCGGGAGTCGCCATGCACGTTATTAACATAAGTTGTAAGTTGGGATCTTGGTCATCCCTGATCTAAATCCCCGTCGCGCATCCGGGAAACCTATCAATGTCGAGCGATCAAGGTCCGAGAGTCGCCATCCACGTTATTAACATAAGCTGTAAGTTGGGATCTTGGTCATCCCTGATCTAAATCCCCGTCGCGCATCCGGGAAACCTAGCAATGTCGAGCGATCAAGGTCCGAGAGTCGCCATCCACGTTATTAACATAAGTTGCTAACAATAAGGGGGAAACGGATGGACCTTGTTCACTGACGCTATTTTCTCGGTAAAAGTCGAAACGATTGGGGCTAATTGCGGATGATGGCCTTGTTGGGATTCAAACAATTAGTTTAAGGGTTTCACCTACTATAGCGTTTAAACGCGTTGCAAAAGTTTATAAATCCTATGTTATTTAAGAAGTGATTTGTTACATACGTTCAGAAATCCTGCGTTATTTAAGAAGTGATTTGTTACAGAATTTCAGAAATCCTGTGTTATCCAAGAAGTGATTTGTTACAGAAGTTCAGAAATCCTGTGTTATCCAAGAAGTGATTTGTTACAGACATTCAGAAATCCTGCGTTATCTAAGAAGTGATTTGTTACAGACATTCAGAAATACTGCGTTATCTAAGAAGTGATTTGTTACAGACATTTAGAATTCCTACGTTATCTAAGAAGTGGTTTGTTACAGAAGTTCATAAATACTGCGTTATCTAAGAAGTGATTTGTTACAGACATTTAGAATTCCTACGTTATCTAAGAAGTGGTTTTGTTACAGAAGTTCAGAAATCCTATGTCAATAGAAAATAAATGTATCAAAATTACTATTAAAAATATATAGTTTTAAGATTTATTATTTTAAAAAATAGGTATGAAAATGTAAAATAAACTCATTTTCAAAACGTTTCACATGGAATATAGCAGTTTCAGGAATAAGGTGATGAGAAACATAAATCTAAATTTGTTTTTATACAATGTATTTAACACGCACTCTCTGAACCAACTAACTATATCATCACAGGTCTTCTATATAAACTAACTTAAACTAAGAACAGACACAACACCAAGTCGGAAATCGTACCTCCATCTTATATGACGTTTAAAATGTCAATTTGTGTCCAATTACCGTAGGATATTTTATTCTCTATGTGTATTTAAGGTGAAATGGAAGAAATCATAGTTTCACACGTGGTTTAAATGTCAAGGTTATTTTTATCTGCCGGTTATGGTCAGGATTAGAATCCTGGAGAGGTGTATTGAAAATATGGCTTCACACTTTCCTTGCACGGGTATATTTTCTCTAGATTCTATCTTTTTCATGTCCACCCTTTTAGAGAAACGTGTTCGTATAATCCGAACAAGTACTAGGCCACGATGAGAATAAATAATCATAGGCCTATTTGCTGTATAATGAAGGAATAAAAAAAGTAACAATTTGTCGTGACACTTATAAATATGTTTTTCTGTGAATATGTGTCAAAGCCATAATTCCCATTTTGACACAATTGTCGTCAAGAAAGGGAGAAGACAATGGTTAAAATAATAATAATAGTAATAACAATAATGGCAAAGCATATAACTTGATTACTTAATAATAGCAGGATTATTATTTTACGAGCCGCATTAGGCCAGAGCGTGGGGTTTGTAATAAGCTATGTTAACTGCTACAACAATGAATCACAATAAACTTCATTGTTAGTTGAGGAGTATCGCAACAGTCTAGAATTAATAATCATGTACAACACCGTTTCACTACTATTGTATGGCGCTATTTTGTCATCCATAATTATTCACTTTCATAAGAAACACCAAGTGCGGCAAAAGCCTAGACTTAGCTTGAGGGTTTGCAATGCTAACCTCATAGTTTTTAAAGTGTATGTTAACCTAATAATTTGTATTATTATAAGCACCGCGTCTTACTACCCGTTCGGGTTATACGCATTTACGCTAATGTGAAACGGTAGAGTGATTATGAGATGAAATGAAGGACCTACAGTTTAACATGGAATCCGAACCACGGTGAAGGCCTGGAATTCCCCACATTCACAAGATGTCTTGTCAGAGGTGAAGGAAGGGTTTGACAATCAGATAAATCTGTGCCGGGACTTGAGGATTGGACCCCGGACCCCGAGCAGAGAAGTCTGACACCTTACCCCTAGACCACCAGGTAACCAATAATTTGTAAATTGTATGGTAACCTCGTGATTTGTGAAATGTATTTCAACCTTATAATCTGTAAAGTGTATGTTAAACTCATAATTTATAAAGTTTATGTTAACTTTATAATTTGTAAAATGTATGTTAACCTTATAATTTGTAAAGTGTATGTTAACTTCGTAATTTGTCAAGTGTATGTTAACCTTAAAATTTGTTAAAACCCGTTTCGGTGGCTGCGTGGTCAAATGTTATACTCTCGTGTTGGACTAGACTACCGAAGAAGGGGAGAACGGGGTTTGATCCCAGTCGTGTGCACTGAGGGTGGTCTTCCTAAATGGTTTTCCAACCTCCTCCCACATAAATGTGTGTGTACTTAATCTCAATTAAACCTTCCCAATACTTAAACCATAAGTGTAATTAGTACATAGGCGTATAACCCGAACAGGTAGTAAGATGAGGTGCTAAAATAATAATAATAACTATTATTATTATTTGTGAAATACATGTTTTATCTTTCCTTTAAGTCTCAATTTAACGTGCACTTTATGAACCGACTGATTATATATCCGCGCACGAGAATCTCTATGAGCGAGAGTGAAAGGCGCTACCAATTTTGCTGGGAAACGCATTTTCACATACCTTCCAGGGTTCTTTTACCTGCCACAATATACGTGGGGCCGACAGCTTTACTTCCCCTCCGAAGGAAGTTGTGCCACGGATTGTTATAGATGGCTTTTTAGGGAAATATATTAGTATTTACGTGAAAGAGGCGGAGAGGGAGGATCGCTTATGATAAACCACCTCAGTACAACCTACCAGTATCTGAATCTCTATCTACCCATCCTCAGGATAGGAAACAATTGTATACACAACTGACGCCTTAATCCGCGTGCCCACCTATTCAGGTATTTCCATACAGTCCTCAAAATTATTCCTGCTGTGAAATTCGAACAACTAAGATAATTAATGCTGACCCGTTGACCTGTTCAAATTTCTGGATGATTTATCTAATAATAATTATTATAATTAGGATACTCGTCAAGTTATGAGCATCCACAGGGTGGTTAAAAATTCTTATTATAAAATTCAATGACTTTTTCAGGTTTTACCTATCCGTAACCACCATGATCCTTAACAGCGCTTAGGTGCGCTAGTATTCAATTTTACCACAGGTAGCATATGAAAACGAGATAAATTTTTAGATTATAATTTGAAACAATCGAGTCACTCTAATCAATCTCAAGATGAAATACTTATTTCAAGCGTTTCCACAAACCAGACAGTATACACAGCTTGTATGAAGCTCTGGACTGCTCACGCGCGACATTTCTCAACTCCCAATGTGACACACGAGAAAATGAGGTAAATTATTACGTAGAGTTTGGATCAAAATAAAGACATTTCAACCACTACTACACGATACTATGAGGCTAGAGTGGAGGGTAGTTTTTAATATATTTCATCACACTAATTAATGTAATTAATATATAATTTAATTTTATTATGCCTGTCAAGTGATTTTATTCCTTGAATGGAAAACAATTAAAACTCCTCATTATGTTTTGAATTGGGTTAATTCTTCTGTTAGTTTTAGATGTATAAAGGAAAATATAACCGCTTTCTTCAGAAACAAAAAAACAACAGCAATGATGTAGGTTATACATTTAAACAGCTACGGGAAGTAGGTGGTATAAGGTTTGAGGTATGTGGTAACACTTTCTAAAGGGTCGCGCCTCACCACTGATCTACAAGCTACGAGAGGGAAACAAGTATTCAGTCATAAAAGGTGGGTCATAAACTTTTGACTCCCTGAATGAATAGCTACATTGATAGGACGTACCAAGTACTACAAGTGCTTAAATTACTTGTGCATGAAACTTACAGTTCACAGCGAGAGCTAGAGTCACTAATACACTCATTGCCTTCTATTGATTTATTTGCTCGTCTTACTAACCATCCGGGATGAACGCTTTTGATTATTTTATGGTGGGAGTGTAGGCAACAATGATTTTGCAGTTTTTATAGCAAATCATTTTTTTGTCAAATATAATATTGCTCTAGTAGAAATAAATAGTTTCAATTTCTTCCCATGATGATATCAGCAGTTGTTGAATATCTGTCATGATAGTGGTGACCTTATATGAGATTCTTTTAAAATGAAGAGAAAAATATATCATTAAATTGCAGGAGAATCTTGACAGATATATAAAAAGAACTGGTGATATCACCATGTGAAGAAAATTAAATTCTATGTTTCTACTGGCGAATTATTTGATTTATTTTGACAAAAAAAATTGATGCAAAAACCGCAAAAATACTGACGGCTCTTAGCTCACGTTCCCTACATACCTTTATGGTGTGTATATGAGGAAAGTAGAATTGGTAGGAGGTGTATCAACACTTGCGTGGATAGAGTAGGGAGCCGTTAAGGAAAAACCACCTTCACTGTTTCCCAACCGGGATTCGAGTCTGATATTCTTGCCTCAGGCAAGCCAGACTAGATGAGCTTGATGTTTAGTCCACGCGTTCACCAGTGTGGGGCCACGGCCGTCCATACCTCACACTTATGACAGGTTAGGTTCCAGATCACTGTCGTAATTCGAAAAGTGTTGCAACTTGAAGCAATGCATTTTTGTCACTTATCGATGCACGTAGTCTACTGCACTTCAATCTTCATATACGGACCTAGCTGTCGTAGCTAACACATTTTTAGCTAAAATAAACATTGTAAGTCTTATATTTCGAAAAAAATAGTTAAGCATAATTACTGGACATTGATGCGAGCGGTAGCGTACTGTCGCTAGGGTGTCTTTTGTGAAGCAAGCGTCTCAAGTACGGGGCATGGTAGCGATTGAAAATCGTTGCGAAGTGTCTTAAGTCAACGTGACGTAAGTCCGAAGTGTCGTAGTGCGAAATGTCTTAAGTGCGAAGTGTCATAGGTCAAAGTGCCATAGTATGAAGTATCGTAAGTGCGAAGTGTCTTAAGTGCTAAGTGTTGTAAGTTGAAGTATTGTATAAGTCGGAGTATGCCTGTATTTTCAAAATCTTCTCTTGTATTCACTGTTTGGTGTAAACTGTTGCACATAAACAACTATCTACTACAGGCAGTTTAATCATAAATCTTTACTAGCAATCAGAACAGTTTAATTAAACTAATGAGGTAAGGATGAAAACTGTTTAACTTAGAGGATATGTTCCCGCATTTGCGTAGAGGGAAAGTTGAAACTTATTTAAGAAAAAAAACACCCTCAGTACACCAGTATGGAATTCAAACCACCAACCTTTCTGTCACCGACAAATAAACCAGACGAGGCTATCACCCAAGCCCACGTGACCACCTATGTGACTAAATTACGTTTAAAATATCTAACGTTAGTGAAAAGCGTGTTTGGTTGTATTTATAAAATTTTCTTTCCCGCGAGTCTTATAATCCATCTGGACTATTCACATTTTAACTACAACAGTAATGGGATATTGATTCTAAGTATAGTAGCAGTAGAACTTATATAAAATGTACACGAATTTGCGTGGTGGAAGAATGGTAAACCGCTTAATAATTATCAATACATTTTAGCAGACTTCAGACTCTGACCTCGTCATGTACAAACAAGATCAGATGAGCTTGCCCCTCAACCCGCGTTCTCCTCCATGAGGGTCTGGGACATAATTATTGCTCACCCAACTATTCGGGAGCCTTAGTTAACTAGTAAACGTTCTTCACTTTTTTCTCATGTTAAATCGAGTGTATCTTTGTTGTTGACCATACAGTACAAATCGAACACTGTAAAGTTGCACCCCTTGAGGCTAAATTCTCTTATGAAAGAGCCAGATCACGTGACAAACAGGAAGGCAATATGGCGCTAATTTATTATTAGTTATTTGATTATTAGAAAGGATTACTCACGCTTGAACTATTATGGCGTGTCACGATAAGCCGAGACTAGACCTTACCAACGTGTTTCCAAACAAACAGTATCTCTCTTTATACAGGGTGTATAGAAACTCATCCAATTCATCTTCAGAGTGTGATTACTTATAAATAAACAAGCTGAAATGTAACACAATGATCGTTGTCTGATGTTCAGTTAGTGAGAAATATTTACGTGTTAGACACCGTTTTTGTTTCTTGGTGTATCTGCATGAAATATGATTTCGATATATGTTTTATTGCTGACAACACATTTATAAAGATAATATTTCTGCCACCCACTGATTTTTTTTAAAATTTCAAAAAACAGTTTTTAAATGTGTCTATTATAAGTGTTTAAAGATTATTGTCTTGTTTATTTATTCCTGCTCATTTTATTTGACCCCTCTATTATTTAAATATTCCATTTAAATAAATTCCATTAAAAATAAAATACAACATTTCATCATTGTCGTTCATATATGCGTGTCAAAGAAGAAATATATATTAATTTTATAGGGATGATATATTCAGGTAGTGAGTCAGATGAAATCTATTTTAGAGAAACTTAGCAGGAAGCCAATGGTCATTCCACTAAACATTATCAAACCAGTAGCTTTTCAATTGATTCATTGATATGTGTATTAGTTTTATGAAATTGACTATACTATATACTACTTTATGTCACGAGTTGGAAAACCTTCAGTGTGTCTACACCATTATTTGAGATATTACTGTGTTTTATTTTGCCTCGAAAGTATGAAAAATAATGTAGACAAATTTAGTTTCGTGTGTGGTGAGAGGATGGTTAAAAGGTTTTCGGAAGTATATGCTGTTTGCTCTACCAATGATCTTACGAGAGCAAAGAGATCCTTTGACAGATTGTTACTTTTGATATCAGTAATCTTCTTGAACTCTAAACATAGTAAACAATATCCATCATGATATAAGTGTTTCACAGTCAGGACCTGCCATTTCCAAAACTATCAGAAATATGGACCAGTTTTGATGAAAACAATGGAGACGAGCCGGTTTTTATGTAACAGGACGTAAACGTACCCAAATTTCAGACCTCTACATCAAATTAATAAAATCGTATCTCACAGGGTGAGCTCAACAGTTTAGTAAGGTACTTGAACTTATCTAATAATCAAGCTGAATTTTTAGGATCACGATTACAAGGCTGGAACCTGCTGCAAAATAATACAAATATTTCAATATTCTGCTGCAAGTAAAAGTATATTGCTTAGTATTTTGCTCAGCTAGTGATTTGGTTTACTGTACGGTAACTGATATTGTCATGGCTTCAATAGGAAAAGATCACAATATCTATGGGTGGAGATTTTTCCTTGATTCATAAAAGCATAGTATAAGAACAATAATTCTTCTTTACAATGGTAAAAAAACACCCCTCCATACCAATTTCTTACTCAGTGCACATGAAAGAAACTTAGTAAAACATGAAAAACCGACTTGATAATTAAACTACAACAAGAAAGGTTGAAACTTAACTGTGGTTGCGTAAAAATATGGCAATATTGTTAGGTGTGCAATTGGGATGTACAAATTATTACTGTTTTATTTATGAATGGAATAGTCGAGCCATGTACAAGCACATCTCAGTGTAACATTGAAATAAACGTCAGAAACTGACCCCAAGGGGAAAAAATGTTGTACACAGTTCTTTAGTTAATTCCGTAAAGTATTCTAACAACTTTATATAAAACTTGGTTTAGTAAAAAAACTTTGTTAAAGCCCTGAAGGATGGCTCAGTTTTTTTATATTTACAGCAGAAATCACCCCACTTGAGTGAGACAAAGATAAAAAGAGGGATTTTTGTTGATACACAGTTAAGGCAGTTTACCAGAGATAAGACATTTTGACTCTATCCTGAATCAAGTTGAACTATCAGCTTGGAAGGCATTCAAAGGTGTAATTAGCAATTTCTTGGGAAATAGTAAAGCAAACAACTACCAGAAAATCGTGGGAAAACTCATTCATTCATATTAAACAATGGAAAGCAACATGTCAGTAAAGATTAACTTTTTACCCTCAAATTTGGATTTTTTTCTCTCACAAAATCTTTGTGATGTTAGTGACAAACATGGAGAGCGTTTTCACCGAGAAATGGATGAGATATGGATAAAAGGTACCAAAGAAAGTGAAGTGTTAAAATTCTGGAAGATTATTGCTTGAGTATTATCAGTGATGTGTCCAAGACTAATTACAAACAGAAATAAGTTAAATTTCTAAAAAGTTTATAAAATTATAAAGAATATTCATATTAAAATAATTTTTTTAAATTACATATTTATATTTAACCAAGAATGATTTCTGAATACATATCTGTAAACAGCATAAAAAAGCTCAAAAAGATGTATTATACATAAGAAAACAATTTTTTCTTTTAAATTGTATATATGTGTTATGAAACAACATAGGCTACGCACAATGTGTCATACTACTCGTCTGGGATATAAACATATTTAAACTAATGGACAAGGGATGAGGAAAATATTAGTTAAGGAAAATGTACCCACATTTGCTTGTAGAGAGCGTGGCAAAACACCCTCAGTACACTCATACTAGATTCAAGTCCTGATATCCCCATCACCAATAATTTCAGAAAATTGCAAGAATGATGCTTTACTATGGATTCAGATGACCACTGAAAAACAAGAGTGGAAGAGAAACGAAGTCACGTAACGCAAGCAACGCAATTGCACGATATCTGTAGCTTTCAGTTGACAATATTTTCTTAGGAGACCCAATCAAATTCCAAAACTACTCGAATCCATCGGTGCGCATGTACTTTGTGCCTTATGTATGTTGTAGATACCAGAAGACAGCTGCCTCAAATATCGTGAAGAGATTTGAAATAACTCATTAAATTGTAAAACGGGATACTCAACTTAACTTGGTATCGGACAGCTTGACACTTGAAGTCCCAGGGTGTATCTCACTATGGTTTGTTTATGTAAACAAGTCAGTAAAATAGTCTACTCAACTTCTCTTGGTATTGGACAACCTGTCACTTGAAGTCTCTGAGTGTATTTCACTCAACCTCTCTTGGTATTGGACAACCTGTCACTTCAAGTCTCTGAGTGTATATCACTCAACTTCTCTTGGTATTGGACAAGTCCATGAGTGTATCGCACTATGGTTTGTTTATATAGACAATTATAGTTAGTAAAGTAATATACTCACCTTAGCAAGGTATTTGACAATTTCTATCTTGAAGAAACTGGATGCGTCTCACTTTGTTTTTTGTTTCAATTATTTCTGGTAACGTCATCTGTTTAGCTACTCTTTCTATGGTGCTAATAATTGCCACTTAGCATTATAGGGAGGGTGGCAAAATAGGGAGGTTATGTATTCTATCCTTAACAAGGAATAACTATTTACATAAACCAGAATGAGACAGATCCAATGTCTTCAAGGGACAAAATGTCTCTATACAAATTGAGTATCAATCATATTTTACAGATTATAATAATTGTTTACATGAACTAATCAGAGTGAGATACTTACAGTGTTTTCAAGGGACAAATCATTGCATCTAAGTTAGGTTGAGAACCCTATTTTTATTTTACCCACTATTGTTAACATAAACAAACAAGAGTATTAAACTCTCGGGCCTTCAAGTGACAATTTGTACGATACACACCGTTATCTTATAGTTACCTGGATACCGTGGGAACCGCGGGAAGTCTACGCGTGACATCACACTTCCCCCCACATGTAGCATGTAGCGTGTTTCTCAAGCGCAACAGGATTCAGTTCACGTGCTCACAAGGTTGGTGTGTGTAGATATTTATATATATAATATCTAGAGCATTGATGTAAATATTCGGATGACCCGGACGGGTAGTAAGACGCAGAGTATTCACATGCACAAAGCTATTCATATTTCGAATACAAATTTATTATCTAACCAGCTTGATTCAAATAAAAACGACTACGCACTTATTAACAAATATATATATCAAATAAAATCGAAGCTCTGGATTTATTTTAATCTTACACATGAATTACTTTACAAATATAACTAATTTATATCAAGAAATTATGGCAAGTATAATATCTTAAAGTAAAAAAAATAGATACCTACAATATGTTTACATTTAATGTAAATACGACAAAAAAAATTCCTAGTAATTCGAAACTTGTATAAACAATACTTTTTAATACAAAAAGTTTATATAGTAAACAAATTACAAGTAAATGATCATATTTTACATGTAAATAACACCACAAATCTTAACATTATTTTTGACAGGGGGGCTTTATATATATAAAGCATCCCTGCCAAAAATAATGTTAAGATTTGTTGTGTTATATACTTATATATATTATATAGATAAAGCATCCGCGTCAAAAAATTTTTTTTTAAGATTTATTGTGTTATATACTTAGATGTTAAATATGATCATCAATATGATGAAGATTAAAATAAATCCAGAGCTGCGATTTTATTTGATACATATTTGTTAATAAGTGCGTAATTGTTTTTTTTATTGGAGTCAAGCTGGTTAGTTAATAAATTTGTATTTGAAATATGAATAGCTTTTTGCATGTGAATACTTTTTGATATCACTTCTTTTGTTTTTGTAAAATATTTCACATAAATTTTATATCACCAACATAATGCCGGTTGCAGATTTTTTACTTTTTCACTAAATTACAGGTATAGAAAGTATTGTGATCTTAAAAAAAAATAATCGAACTCGAGATTTTGATGAATCTCGAAATTCATGACCCCCGGAATCCAAAAAGTTGATTTTGGACTTCAGTTTGTCTGTCTTTCTGTTTGTACCTCCGACTAGAGCCTCACCTATTTACCAATCGGGCTAAAACTTGGTATTTGGGGTTTTCATAGGGTTTCCCCAAGGGGTTTCTGGAATTGGATATCTAACCCTAAAATTAAGGGTAGTTTTCTTAAGGGCAAAAAGACAAAAAGTCGATTTTCTCCAAATTAGCTCTAATTACTTTGGTGAAATTTCATTTCGAAAGACTTATACATATTTCAAACGAAATAGCTACTCTCAATATTTTGACAAAATGACTTTAAGGGTTGCGGTATGATGCGTAAATTATCATTGTTTATCATATCTGAGAAACTATTTGAGATATAAAATTACTTATCATTGAAAATATGTAGTTGTATTTATAATACATATCTTTTATTTGAAGCATAATTTTATAAATTATTATTATTATTATTATTAGCACCGCGTCTTACTACCCGTTTGGGTTATACGCACTTACGCTAATGTGTAATGGTAGGTTGATTGTGAGATGAAATGAAGGACCTACAGTTTAACGTGGAATCCGAACCACGGTGGAGGCCTGGCATTCCCCACATTCACAAGATGTCTTGTCAGAGGTGAAGAATGGGTTTGGTAATCAGACATAATTTTATAAAACCAATAACTTTCAAACACTATGCAATTATATATATATATATATATATACATATATATATATATAAGCATATATATAAGCTTTTCGGACACTAAAGGTAAAATATTGCGATCGTAAAAAAAAATCCAATCCAAAATGTTGATGGATATCGACGTCTCATTACCCCTCGAACCCTAAAAAGTGTTTTTTCCAATGGCGTCTATCTGTGTCCCTGTTTAACCCTAAAATTAAGAGTAGATTAATAAAAAGCGAAAAAATCAATTTTATCCTAATCGGCTCCAACGATTTTGATTAGAATTCGTATCTAGGCGTTTATTAACATTATACTCGTAAATAAATTGGCTATTTCCATTTTCCTATAAAAATGAATTTAAGGGTACTTTACAGAAGCGGACATTTCTGTATCTCCGCAACTATTTGAGATATTAAATAACTTATTACTGTAAAATTGTAGTAAAATAAAAAACTTTTATTCAAAATATTTTTTTTACAAAAACAACAATTGCTAAGATATTGGCAAATATATTAATACAATTTGTGAGCTTTAGTTGCAAATACATTAGCCCCATGGCTTCTTTCGTGCTGACTGACAGCTCACAACTGACTTCCGACCGTCAACATTTAGGTATATACAAAAATTTTGACTGTCAGAGGTGACAGCTGCTAAACACATGTTTTTGTAGATCATATGGTTCGGCGTAGGGATACATTATTTGGTCTGGTAACTTTTCAAAGCTGTCAGTCAGCACCAAATAAGTCATGGGTCTACTGTAGATACTATTTAAGTTTTAACGCAATAATTCTAATGCCACAGAGTAATTAAATATAAGTCTTTCTCCTTGAACCTGTTAGGAGAAATATTTGCACAACAATGATCTATCTCCTTCATTTTAGACTCAATAGTGAATATTTACCTTTTTTACTGGTCAAAATTTATAAATGAGGAATTGAATGGCAATGCGATGACCTGAAGATATGAAAAACCTAATAAAATATTAAAATTTTAATACGAAGTGTTGACCCTTGTGGACCCAAATTCGATCCTTTTTATTGGTCCAAACATAGAAATGAGGACATTTTTTAGAAATAAAATTATAAAATTTAAAACCGAGATTCAAAAAATGTTTACGTAAGTATAGTGCAATTTATGCTTGGGTTTGCTAGTGTATATTATTTCGTTTAACATATATTTTTAAAGAATAGAGCGAGAAAGTCCGTGTGGAGTTCAGTACCATTAATTTTTTTTATGAATGTAAGTGTTTGGTTGTACTTTTTGGCAGGGGTTCTTGGGAAGTACGAACTCTTAGTTGGTGTTGTTTGGGGTGGTATATATTGCGAATGTATTTGTCGAACCCTTTCGCATTTCTAATGTTTTAAAGGAGATGAATTAACAATCAAGTAATTTAAATGTAACTCACATCAATGAAAACGTGGACCTAGGTCCAGGCTAATCTATTTTGGTTAGTTGGTAACGACGAGGTTGGGATTCAAACTCCAGCTGAGTGTACTAAGAATGGTATTACTAAATGGTTTTCTACTCTCCCTCTCCGCAAATGGGGGTGGATTTCCTTTTAAGTATACCTATCACTTACTTACCCTATTAGCGTATTTAAACTGTGTATAGCCCAGCCGCGTATTAAGACTAGATGTAAGCTATAATTACATGCATCACTGTTTATCAATATTAATATAATCATCTTAAGATCATCCGGTGTCTTAACAAGTCTTAATAGACTCATGCCTTAGGCAAAATGAATAAATATTGTCCTATTATCAGTGGTAAGCTTTAGAGCTTTGAGTTTCAAGTTTGATTATTTTGTTCAGGTGAATAATTTAAAATTAAATGATTCGATAGAAGAACAATGTTTTGTCGTTATCATCGTAGCTACATTTTTGGCTTATAGCTGGTATAGTAAATCGTACCTTTCATCATTCATCACTAAACAAAATTGTCAGAAAGAATAAATTTGAGTACCCGATTCGGTAGACACGTGGTCTTGCTCGTCACTCTTGCAGTAGGTTGGACTGCCAATGACGGGGAGATTGTGGCTCGTATCTCAGTCAGATATAATGAGGATGGTTTTTCAAAAATGTTTTTACACTCTTCCTCCATGCAAATTAGGTTACACTACCTATTAATAAAACGTTCCTAATCTCTAAAACCATTAGAACAATGAGTACATAAGCGTTTAACCCGAACGGGTGGCAAGATGCGGTGTTTAAAAAAAATGTGGGTGACAAGGAAATAATTATATCATTGATTGGAATGAATAGGAAAAAATCACTTTTAAAAAATAATTATAAAACTTAAAACAAAACAGATTAAATAATATAATATACCAAATTTTATTTTCAATTAATATTTACAAAACTAAATGTTCACTGTTAAAAGTACAAACATTAACGCCGTGACATGGAATGAGGAGGCAATATGGCGTACACCAGTTTGTTGAATTGCCTACACGCTTTATTTCACGGCGCTAACCTTATGATCTTTGAATTGTCTTTCATGGTATTACTAGGGGCACCCCCTACTGCAGAGGAAATACTACCACACTGCCGTATTTTACACAAATGGCAGCTTTTAAAATTCAAGACTCTTTAAGTGATTCTAAAAAATCTTAAAATGTTTACTAAAAATTTATATATTTGTTTGACGAAGGCTAAATTTACGTTTACAACCATTTACTTTGATCTCAGAGCTGCAACATATATTTCATTTGAAACTTATTCATACTTGAGCTAGTTTCACATCTTTTATTAAAGTAAAATACTTTGGATTAGATAATTTTGATCCTGTGAGGGGGGACATGTTGATTAACTTACATTTTGGCATTAAACTTATTTTAAAAGAATTTAGTGCTACTTAAATAATGCTAGATTTCTGCACGTGTGCAACGTTTCTCATGGCTCCATTAGGTGCCCCTCTTAATTCTCAACTAAGACTAATTTATGATAAACGAAAATGATATACACTCAAAAGTTTGCTCTTAAAACTTACAAACATTCAATCTTATACTAAATATGTAATTCTAAGTCACTCTTTGACAGGCCCTTTATGTGGCATGTCTTACTACCCATCCGAAACATACAAATTTCATTTAAATAATGGGCTAGAGATGATAAAGGTTTAACTTAAAGGAGATGTAACCGCATTGGCGTGTAGGAGGATTGGGAAACAATTTTGGAGTGAAAAAAAAACCCCAACTCATTACACCTGATCAGGTTTCAAGCTGCCACCCAATAGTCGCCAGTACACCAGATCAAATGATCTTTACGTTTAGTCCACGCACGCACCGATTTGAGTCTAACTAAGTCTCTAAGGAAAAATATTTAAGCGGAGTAAAAAAGTATCTGTTTTAAAACCCACGCCAGTGGGCGCGCAGATTACATGTAAAGATCATTTAGTCGGGTTTTCCTGTGATGGGAAGGTCAGGGTTTTGATTCCTGATGGATGTATTGAGGTAGTAATTTCCTAAAAGATACCCACTATCCCTTCACGTAAATGTAGGTAAATTTACCCTCAACATATATTTCCTTTAGGGTAGTTTATTTGGGATGGTTAGTGCGAAATTTGGCTAAAAAAAATAAGATTAATGCTGAAACTAGGTATATGCTAAACGTCTTCACGCATTAAATATACAGGAATGAGCTACACCCCAGTGGTATGTATGCGTATAAAATTACAAGCTATTATTAAAAATCTACGATGTTAAAATAATAAAGCCTCGAGGATAGTGAATGGTGGTAAATCAACTTAATTTTATACAGAGGAATGCTTACGCCTTTAGCTGAGAACCAATGATAGGAAACTAGAGCGATATGATTAGTTCCAATCAACGTAAAGTTAAAGTAAGTTTCGCGGTCTATTTACTGAGAAATTTTGCATACAAACTCTATCTAATCTTCGAAAGTGTCTCTATGAGCTGTGACTCCAAGTAATACTGTACGCATTTAACCACACTAATTGAGCAGGAATAAGAACCGAAGTATTTAGAAGAAATTTACCTATATTTGCGTGGTAGGAGAGTGGGAAACTGTTTATAAAAACCGCCCTAGGCACACCCAGCTGGAATTTCAAATCTGACCTCTTCGTCACCGGAAAGACAGACTAGATGAGCTTGAAATTTATTCATGTGCCCACCGATGGGAGTAATAATTTATTAATTCATTCATCAGTTTTTCCATCAAAGAGTTTGTCAAATCTACATTGGTAAGAACGCGGCTTAGACATCAAATTCATCCAGTTTTACAGTATTTTCTAGTGAATGAGAGGTTTAAGCTTGAAACCCTGTCAAGTATAATGTGGGTGATTTTTCCTTAACACTCAGCCAGAATTTCAGCTTTGACCTCCCCATCCACCGTCAGTACAGTGTTACGATTATATTTTACACGTCCCTTTTGATCAATAAATATAAATAACCAGATCTAATCTTAGCGTAATACTATTCAAAATGTACTTAATTTACATTATATTTCGCAGTAAATATTTAAGCATTACAATATGCTTCTGTTACTTTCTATCGCCCACCCAAGCAAAATCTTCTCTAAGGACAAGAAGAGGCGAGAGACGAATGCATCGTGCTAATCGAATATTTTAGAAGCAAAACCTTCGTAAGCAACCCTGTTGGCAAGCGGAGGTAAAGACACTCGTGTAATAGTCACCGAGCAGTTAGGGCCTGCGTTTGTCAAGAGAGAACATACCTTTTTTTTTTAATTGATCAAATCTGAGTCAGGATCGTAATTATTCCAAGTTGGTCACTAGATTGAATCAATCTTGACCCAATCCCATTTTAACCATCCCAGTTTCCTAAGAAGTGAAATAGCAGCGCGTGTGAGATTGGATCGCATATTCCCCCTGTTTAATACAACAATGACGCTGAATAAATAATTAGATTTATACAAATGATTTCAATTAAAGTTTAAAAAAAAATGTCCACAAAGAAATATCCCCACATGTAGTGAGCACATGTCAACAAAATGCAGCGCCCTTCACTGTGAACCATAACATTACAACGGTAATAAATCAAGGGACTGACACCAATGTGTACAAAAAAAGATAGGCTTATGTGTCTCATCTATTTTGGTTCATTTGTAATAGAGAGGATTGAGTTCAAGTCTCAGAAGGCTGTAGTGATCTTTCCCCCCTACCCCCTCTATTTTTTAATTCTCCATCCAAACACACGCGGAAAAATTTATCTTCCTAATCCCTACCTCCTTAGTTTAAATATGTGGATATTCCGGTTGGGTAATATACGGAACACATTAATAGAGCATTGTTGATAAACCTTTCTATTCTCTTCTTATCCTCTGATTCGAGTGAAATTTGAAGTATATTAAAGTATTATTTTTGAATAGTCTCACTTGGATGTACTATACAAACTAATGTTTTAGTGCCGGGTGATTTATTTTTTTACTAAATCCTCGAAGAAATATTAAATATTAAATAAAGCCACCGTTTCCATGTCGCTAGCTAGCTATTTACGTTGTTTCTATAATATACACCGTGAATTTCCTCAATGACCTTCCTCAATAAAACGTATACGTCAGCCTTGATTGTGATGCCTCGTTTCATCGATGTAGTCATCGACCAAACTTTGTGTGTGTGTGTGTGTGTGATTCCCACGATGGATCACATCATAAGACAAAATAAAATTTCACCCTGTCACATTAAGTTTTTTTCTACATGCAGGTATACACAGATTTTGTTAGGAAGGGCCTTTTTTCTTACCAATAAATACCTTTAAGAAGTTCATTCTCCTACCAAACTCAGTGACCGATGGTAAGACACGGTGCACTAAAAAAAACACTCATGGAGCTTACAGTAGCACTATGGCTTCTTTGGTGTTGACTGACAGCTCACAGCAGACAACTAAAAGCTTTGAAAAGCTACCAGACCAAATTATGTATCCCTACGCCGAACTATATGATTTGCAAAAACATGTGTTTAGCAGCTGTCACTTCTGACAGTCAAAATTTAGGTACATACCTAAATGTTGACTGTCAGAAGTCAGCTGTGAGCTGTCAGTTAGCACCAAACAAGTCATAGGGCTACTGTATTGATGTGTATCTTCGCTTTCGTTTTTTTTTTTCAAATTTAAGAGAAAAAAAACTGGCTACTAAAAGTAAAGTAATCAACGCAATGACAGGCACACAAGCTAAATGTCAAGATTTTCTAGTCTCATTTTCCAGTGAATTTGAGGTTAGGGTCTGAGTCCCAATTGGGTATACGGGATATATTTTTCCTCTCCATTAACGCAAATTCGGGTATAGTTCCTATAATTCCATTAACATTTTACCTCTCTGGCTATTTCCGAAGGTACATGGAAATTATTAGTTATGTCCTTACTTCCTTTATAGAAGTACATAACACGCATGGGTAACAAGACAAATAATAGTGGCTGAACGATGAAATGACTAACGAGTACTTTCCAAGACAAGTCGAGGCTTGTCTATAGAAGAGTGATTCCCAACCTTTTGTGTTTGGAGGAGCCCTTAAAATATTTCGTAAGATTTCAGGGAATCCCAACATTGTTGACACATATTAGGTTTGACCGGATACAACTAACTACAAATAGGGATGGGTGGCGTAATTTTGTAAGTGGGGCAATTTAAAGTTCCTAATGCCATAGAGTAAGTAAGTAAGGAGTAACTTACAAAAAAGACGTGTATACCAGTATGATGGTTAAATAATAATTTTGAATAAAATATTTAGGAACTATTTATTGTATATTTCTTATTTACTGTCTTTTGGTACTTGAACTTGGCTTGAACCTCACTGTAGACATTAACACCAACATTCTTCCCTTTGTCTCCTTTTGATACACGAATTCTCTTAGCATACATATCTTCACATTGTCCAAACAACATGGGCATACCAATAAAAATCAAGCTTTTGCAAATTTTCGCGGAACCTCGGACACGGGATTGCGTAACCCTAGTTGGGAATCACTTATCTAAGAGCTGTAGGCACAGGCTAGATGAAGAGCTAGCTTGTTTTAAGGCTACGCGTGTCTCCGAATATATGTGTACCTACAAAATGGCGCTTAAAGATGAAATGGCTAGAGAGTACTCTCCAGGACAAGTAGAGGCAAGTATCTAGAAGAAGTACACGCACACAGACTACGTGAAGAGCAAGTTTGTTTCAAGGCCACGCATGTCTCCGAGTTTATGAGGTGAGAGCCGTTGTTGGTCTTGTCAGAATAACACACATCAACTCTGCCAAGAAGTGTCGGTGTCATGCATTGTGCTACCATACCGCTGGTGTTGCAGTGGCATGCTATGGAGAATTACCTGGACAAGCTGAGTTAGTTTGAATTTTACCTGTGGTTCTCGTCAGTAATAAATACACTCATCGGTCAGTATCAATTGAAACACATTGCTCATGTGTGGTATGTATAGCAACACCTACGTAGGATTGGTCAAATGGGGACAATGTTCTGAGGGTGGTTTTTGCAAGATGATTTTCCACTCTACCTCTACGCAAATGCAGGTACACTTCATCTAAATATAACCTTCCTCATCCCTAAAACTACTAGCGTAATTAGTACATAAGCGTATAATATGAATGGGTGGTAAGACGCGTTGTTGAAAAAAATCACACGAGACTTCGTATGACAATAGTTAGTGAAAACAAGAGAGTAAGGATATTGAGCGGCGTGCTGAGGAACAGCCATGAACGTATAAGGAAGAAGGCAAAACTGGCGGTGACTGGGTTCCTTCAAGAATCAGGTCGATTTCACTCTTCATCTCACAAGAAAATGAAGGTCATGGCTCCAACACGTAAATTAACTTTTCCTTCGAACTGCACGCTATAGTAGAATGCTGGTAGGAGCAACAGTATCCAACGCCTACACAAGTTAATAGAGTAGCTTTCATTTATTCATTCGTCGATTCTTGAGATATGCGCTGGTTATTTTTTATATAAATTTTATCAATACTTGTAAAATAACACATCTATTTATTTAAAATGTGAAGCAATCCTTTCGGCAATGATTACTTCCCGGTATTCTAAACACCGATTTTCACATTTTAAAAATATCTATATAAAAAAGAAGAAGCGTATACACCAAGAATGTGCCAAGAAATGACAATTTAAAAAAACCCATTAAATTAAGAGAAACCATAACTTAAACAATTAATTTTGACAGCAGTTTAACGAATGTTACCAAAACTATATTTTTTTTTCAAACAAAATAATTTTTTTAAGGCTTGTCATATCAAAATTTGCAAATTTTCAATAAATAAGCTGTCTGTCAAAAAAAGGGTTGAGTTTTTTTTAAGTCTTGAGTTGTACAGTTGCACAAAAATCTCTAAACGTTTAACTGTCGATAAGCTTTACTACAAACTATTTGATTTGAACAGGAAATAAAGTTAACTTAGACATTTTTCACTTGGGTACGACACCTAATATAGTAAAATGCTGACATTTTAATATTCTTTGTACCAAAATATAATACAAACCACCAGCACTTACAGCTACTAGTTTGAAGACTCGCGTTGTGTTGGAAACGTTAATGTGATTAATAATAATAATAATTTAACCATAAACCAGTGGTTTCCATTTTTTACGGTTTTGTGATTGCTCTTTTAATTAGAATGCAGCTTCATTTTCTCTTCCTCATCACTATACCATTAGTGCAACTAAAAATTTAGATACCTCGGATGGGTAGGACGTGGTACTAAGAAATAATAAAACAATACCCAAACATTTAAAGGACTGAGTAAAAAGGATGATGATGTCGATAGTAATAATAATAAATGTGTATCTCTACTCCCGATGTTAACGTCGTCACAGTTTTGGCAATGAGAAGGCTCGAACGAGGTCGTTCACACAATCCTCAAAGCTCACGACCACAATCAATCTTACAGAACCATTCATAAGATCCGCGGTCTCATCAAGGACTTGCGTCGTGCCTTAGAGGACTTGTTTGGTCGACATCTGAATGCTTTCTATTTTAGAAAGGACTTAGAATGGCCTTGAAGCGCGCTTTTAAATACCAAATCGTTGAGATGAGGGAAAGTATCATTTTACTGGGGTACATTTCGTGTTTGCCTTGGAAAGGAATTAGTCACACGTATCCGATTATTTTGACGTCGAAGTTATTTTTCGAAGTGACATTTTATTTTGAGATTTTTTTTAAAGTCTGATAGCTCATCTCTCCACCATGCTAGGGATCTTGGGTTCAATTCAAGGCATGGCTGAAAAATATATATCTTTGGATGGATTGTGGTTTTTCCTTTTCATAGTGATACATTGATGGCTAGGAGGAGGGATGTTGTGTCTGCTTTATTAGGTTAGTTTGTAAATCATGTGATAATATAATAAGTTGAAAAAGTGCATGCCCAAATTATTATTATTATTATTATATTATTGTTTAAATATTTAACCTGTATATATTGGTGGGCACATAAGGTAAGGCGTTAACTTCATATGATCCAATTTTTGTAAAGAGAGGTTGGGGTTTGAATCCCAATCGTGTGTATTGAGGGTGTTTTTACCATCTTCTAAATAAATTAACACCGTTCAATCATGTAAATACAGGCAAATTTAATCTAAATTTTTATTTCCTCATTCTTAGCCAACTAGTGTAAATATGCTGACATTCCTAACGGATATTCGGAGGTGATAACAAACCTCCACCTTAAACAAGTTTAGCCAGGCAAGCGGCTTGAACATATTCTATTACATTTTAGAGGTAGGATCCTGATCAGTAGCCATTCTCGTTTCAGAAGAATATCTATTATAAAATATCAATACATAATTGTTAATTTTGAGATGTGCTTATACTTATACTTAGCACCACGTCTTACTACCAGTTCGGGTTATACGCTAAAGTACTAATTATTATGCTAATGGGTTAGGAACTGAGAAGGCTGAATATATAGGAAGTGAACCAGCATTTGCGTGGAAAGAGAGTGGAAAACCATTTAGGAAAAGACACCCCCAGTTCAGCCGAGTGAGATTCAAACCTCGATCTCCTTCCCATCCTTGGCAGTTTAGCTCAACAAGAAACTAGCGCGTTAGCTAACTACGCCACTGAGGAGAGTTCCTGAGATGCAACACTGGATTCAAATTACAATTGGTGCTTAGATTCAGATGCAATCGTTCATTAGATAGAGTGAAGTGGAAGGAACTAATGGAAATACTTAAGAAGTTCGGTATCAACTGTAAGGACAGAAGGCTGATTGCAAACCTATACCCGGGACGGCGAGTGAAGATGATGCTGAATGACAGTGTGTAGATAGGAAGAGAAGTGAGGCAGGGATGCTGTTTTGTCACCCAGTCTGATCAACTTCTATGAAGAGTGACTGGTCAAATAAGCCCTGGAGGGACGTGGCAATTTCAGAATAGGAGGCGGCGTCATCGACACAATAAAAACAAAAGAAGAAAATTCTGGGATCTTAAGGACAGGGCGCATTGGCTGTCTAAGTTCACTGACAAAAGGAATGGACCTGTCACAAGACAGTACAACTATTAGTAAATTGTTTTGTCATTATAATTACTAACACAATTTGTTTAACAGTTTCATCGTGTGTATAAAAGTATCCCTATAGTATGTGTTTAATTATTCTCTTTCAGGTAAGAACACTATAATACTAGATATATTATATTATCACATAGTTTTTTTCTTACTTTGTTTTTTGTTGTTTTGAAACTGATCAATGTAAAACTTACTACCCGAAATTTGCTGTACAGTGGCTTTGCAATAGGATAAGATACATCTATAATTAGGCCTATGTATTTTATGTAGATTTACCTATATAAACACTAAGAGGCACATTGTACCAGATTTTCTGTACTGCATCCAGTAAAAGAGTCGTTTATAGCACTAGTTTGTAAAATTAATAAATTTGAAAATTGTAATAATTTGTAATAAGCATAAACTCTCTTTTCTCTTCTTATATGTAGATCTTGGTTCGAATACCAATTTGATGCCTGGATTCATATATCATATGCTAGTCTATTCTGAGATGTAAACCTAGTTTCAGAGCCTCGTTTGTTTTGAGATGCAATTCTTGGTCAAAATGCCTAACGGGGGAAGTACCCAGATATATACTCGTCCATTCTGATGTAGAACCCTTAAAAGAATTCTTCTATTGCTCTACCAAATTAATGCAATATCATAAACACCTTTACAACAAGTGTAAAGGCTGATTGTTCGTAAATGTATAGTTCTCTTGACAAGCTTGTGCGATGTTACTAAACAATAAAAATCTGCCGTCAGAGACAGCCTTCGTTCTTTCAGTGTTTTTTTTTAACAAGGCGCATCAATCTTTCAACGTTCATGCATTGTCTCGTATCAAATAATACAATACCTGTCATGTCACAACACCGGAAACGCCTAACCTTACAGACTTGAAGAAGAAGAAAAAATATATTTTACTATTCCATTTTTACTAACCGTTCAGGCTGTACGCATATGCAGTAATTACGCTAATGTTTTAGGAACGAAGAAGGTTTAATTTAGAGGAAGTATACCCACTTTTGTGTAGGAAGAGTGTAAAATCATTTAGGGAAAACCACCCTCAGTAAACCTGAATGAGATTCGAGCCCTGATCTCCCCGTAATATAGACAGGCCAGTCTATTGCGAGACCATGCAGCCACCGAAGCAGGTGAAAAATAAATTTAAGTGATGTAAATTACAGATCTATGTTTAGTTTTAACTTCGTGTTTAGTTGCTTTAGTAAATAAATGGGAATATAGCACACGGTTTTAGAACATGGTTTGATAGAATACAGTTTTTTTTCTCACTATTGATGTTATTTTACTATAATATTAGTTTTATTCTATAGGTAGAGGTTATATATATATATGTGTGTGTGTATGTATATATGTATATGTGTGTATATGTATGTGTATATATGTATGTGTATATATGTATGTATATTATATACATATATATAAACTTTCTGTCAGAGATCCAATTACTTTTATTCAAACAAGTTTGAGTACCTTTTGTAACTGTCAGAAATAACACTTCATAACGTGTTGCCGGCGACGGTAAATCGGGGCTTGAATCCCGGTCAGGTGTATTGAGGGTATGTCTTCCCCCTCCCCCTCCACGCGTATATGGGTATATTACATCTTCTAATATGCTATCTTTCTCATTAATATTCCATTGGCGTAAACAATGTATATGTAGTAACCTAAACCGGGTATAAGACGTGGTGAAAATACCATTAGTAAGTTTGAGACGTAAAAATAATTTCAAATTTAGATAATCAATGTATACAAAAAGAGTACCTAATTGAATCGATATACTCGTATAACTATATATATCTAATTAGGTACTCTTAAATATATATAAATTTGAAATTATTTTAATGTCTTCATCTTTTTTTCATCGGGTCTTATTACTCGTAAATAATCTGATCTAGATAATATTTGTAATATTCTCTCTCTTCTTCCTGTACTCTTGAAGGTGTTCATAGTCAGTACTGGCATTAGCACTACCATATATACATTAACTCATACATAAAGACGACTGGAAAAATGTTTCGTCACATATGTGTTGGTTTCTTTTCCCCATGCAGGTGAGTGATTCTACGTGAGATAAATGAGTGTGACGACACTATTGACGCCACGATCATTGCAAAACCTTCATTATTATCTGTGATGTGGAGATTTTTAATGGTGCTATAAGGTTTTACTGTACATTATTAATTGTCATAAGCCAAAGGTTTCCAAACTTTTACACTATATGCTCATAAAACTGTTTTGATGAATTTTGCGCCACGGCCCTTCTTTGAAACTTTAACCATTCTTTTACAATAAAATCCGTGTTGGGAACACTCAGACTAAATATTTAGCTCACACAATATGGTTTGCCGATAATGCAAAAGTCAGGGTTCAAATAGGGGCTAGTTGTACTGATTGTAGTTTTCCTAAACGGTTTCCTACTCTCCTTTCACGCAAATTTGGGTTCATTTCCTCTGAATTCTACTTCATTATTCTTACTCAATTAGTGTAACCCGAATGTTAAGTAAGACTTGAAGGAAAAAAGATACAGGTAAATATTAAAATATTGTTTTTTCTTCATATAAGCTGAGCACAACGTGTTGTATATGGTTGTGGAAACAAGGCGCAGAAATAGGCGGTAAGACACTAATAAAGTGCGTAGTAGGCACTAATTAGGAAACTAATTAGCTTTGAAGAAGATGACTATAGCAGATAATTAATGCTAAAACACTTTCATCTTCACAGCAGGGGCAACCTATCCGAAGATTATAGGACAAACACAGCGATCGGATTCAAGGCTGTTAATTTAATCCTTTGGCAAAGAGCATACACACCATTTCACGGAGATAAATTTTCAGACCTCAACAAGAAATGAACATGGGACCTTTGGATTAATTAAGTCAACATTCTATTGACTAAGCCAAGGATTCTAACTTTTTTATTAAAGTCATTTTGGATCCACGGATTGAAAGCAAAAAATTCGTTTAGTCGGTTGACGGGTAAGTTGGGGTACAAATATCTCCGGGGTGAAGTGAAGATGTTTTTTATAAACAATTTCCAGCCCTCCCTCACCACAAACTCAATCTTCCTTACATCCAAAACATTAATGTAGGTCTGAATATGCGTAAGCCCTAATAGCTAGTGAGTGAGTCGTGGAGCAAACATAATAATACTAAAGTACATTTTTGTTTTTTTTGGACACATTTAACACAGTAAAACATAATTGCAAACTGTAAGTACATAAACCCTATAATAATAATAATAATAATAATAATAATAATTATTATTATTATTATAAATGCAATTTTAGTCTTTTGTATATCAAACAGCTTTTAGTTTGGTTATAAAAAACATTTCAGAGGCCAGGTTAATATTATTATCATAATAGATTTATAAACCTGAATATTTTGAATTTATTTTTTGAAAATAAAATGTCTTAAGTAATTTATATATAATCTCTTGAATGGCAAATGTAGATATTAAAAAGGATTTTTACTATGAGATTCACATAAATTTGTAATACAATTAGTGTTTTTATGGCTTTTCTTTGACCCTTTAGAATTTATTTCTCACCGCTATTTTTAAGGTTATTTTTTAAGATGTATATTACCCTCTTGGTGGCCGCATGTTCTAAGACGCTACTTTCACATTAGACTAGACCACTAATACTAATAACGGGGATATAAAAGTTCGAATCTCGGTCGGGTGTACTGTGGGTGGTTTAAAAAAAAACAGTTTTTCCACTCCCCCTCCATTAAAATACGGGTACCTTTCTTATAAATCTATAAATATAACCTTCCTCATTCCTAAAACCATGAGCATAATTAGTACATAAGCGTATAACCCAAACGGGTAGTAAGACGCGGTGCTAAAAACAAACATGTGTATGCTGCTATTCATAAAATTAATTATTTTATGACAAGTGAATTCAGTGAAACATATTATGTATTTATATAAATACTTAATAGTAGTTCAGCTTCAGTTGTCACACAGTTTAAGGGATTTTTTTAGGCATAAAAGATTAGGTTTTATTTAGTTGTGATAGTTTTGATAGTTGGGTATACAATATATAACACTTAGTGTGAGCTAAAATATCGACGACATTATTTCAAAATACCACCTTATGAGGTTTCTTTGTTATCGATAGTGTGAAAGTTTAATTTATGTAGTTCTACTAGAAGATGTTCAAAATATTTTTAAACAAGATTAAGATGAATTATTCATTTTAAAGCTTTAGTTAGTTTTTGAACAATGAACATATACATAGGTTCGTGGACATTTACGAAAATTCTCAGATCGATGTTTTCCAAGTAATGCTACGAAATATGTCCGAGCGTTATCCCATAACTTGGGTGAGAACATCTTTACTTTTTGATACTAGAAAATTTACAAAACTTATTAATAGTGTTTTTATTCAATTTACCCTATTCTTGTTTTGTGTATTAAAGAAAAAAAAAGTATTTATTTTGGTATGCGACAAAGAATTATTTTTTAATGTCGTAAGTTGCGCATCATTCATAACAATCGTAGGAATGTAGAAGAGACAACAATTAGTAATTCAAGTAAAGTATGAACATTTATTTTAACATTTACAGAACTTAAATATAAAGTTAATAAAGCACAGGAATTAAGCGTACTTTCAAATCTAAGGGGGAAATTCCCAGAGGGCTGTATTTTCTTTAGTTAAAGGGTCAGTTTTAAGCTTTCTAAAACATTAAAATTATCAAAAATTATTTTAGAAATTCCTGTAGTCACCCTTTTAAAAATAACTTTACTTATTATATAAGAAGGAATAGATATAATATGTTTACAACTATTTATGTTGAACGTGAAACGTCATTGAACATGATTGCATTTAATCGTTTATTAGTCCTTTTAAAACTATAAAACTTAGGATGTGAGTTTATTTTATCCTGTAAGGACGTCATGGTGCCTTTTATATTAATTTAATTTTGGCGTGAGCCCTCTGGGCATTTCTGGTGTTTAGAGGGATGCCATTGTTTCTAACTTCGCTAGGAAGGTGGATTTTCGTAACCGAGCTTTTAAACCTCACCACTCCTTCCCCCCAAGTTAGGGATCTCAAGATTCTCCATCAACAATCTTTCTCACCCCCTCTATCATACATAATTTTTTAAAGATTTGGTAAGTTAGATTATTTTAATCATTTGATTATTGGTTTTAGGCACAAGTATTGGTAATAAACTGAGTTATATGAGATTTTTGGATAGTTTGATATAAGTAAAACCAGCTTTGGTTGCTTCATGGTCTAAGGCGTAGTAGACTAGACTGCCGATGACGGGGAGATCGATGTTCGAATCTCGGCCAGGTGTACTGAAAATAAAATGTTAAACATAACATTTTCCATCCCTAAAACCAGTAGCGTATTTAGTAAATAAACCTATAACCTGAACGGGTAGTAAAACGCGATGCTAAAAAAAAGAATAAGCAATTAAATTAGGTGTAAAGCATAAGTAAATGAAATTTAAGTTAAATTTTATAATTAATATATTTATTTTCTGACAATATATATATATATAGTCTCACCATAAAAAATTATAAAAAAACCCCTTACGTAAGAGGGATTCTACCCCCCCCCCCTTCCACCTCTCACATAACTTGTAAGAAAATGTAAGAACATAGTGACCATCCCCCAAAACCCTTACGTAATTTAAAGACGGCCCCAGACGGCGCCTGTCATCCATCAATATTCCCCCATGGTAGGTGAGGCCTGGGTCTTCCCATGGGAAGGAAGGTACTGTAGAATACACATTCAACCTACGTGTTGTGACTGACTCATCAACAAAGAAGAAATATGATTAACAGGATACCCCACTTCAGTGGGCACATGGACTGCTTTTTATGGTGGTGAAACTTCTTTATACCCGTATGAGCTAGCAGCATTTATTTAAACTAATGGGAGAGATATAACTTAGAAGAAATGTACCCGCATTGCACGGGGAGCGAGTAGAAATAAAAGAAAGAGATATACGGTCAGTAATATGCAAGGCTCGTAAGACCTACCGGGATTCAAACACCAACCTCCCCATTCACCGACTCTATCCACTTTATTGTCAGTGTGGGACCTTAAGAATCCAGTGGTATTCAATCTGGGTTACGTGTACCCCTGGGGCTTAAGTAAATTTATATATATTTATTAAAAATTTGTTTTAGATGAGAAATATAGACTAATATATATATTAGTCTATATTTCTCATCTAAAACCAATTTTTAATAATTTTTTTATGTAATTATTTAATTAATTTTAGATGTAAATTATAGAATATGTATGACTTGCATTTTGCACCAACAACTTTGGAGATACAAAGTTGAAGTTAAATTTCATTTGAGCATAAGCGAACAAAATAGATTAAATACCACTGCGATTCTGGTCGCACTGCCTACATGTTAGTTTCATCTAGTTTAGTTTATCTGTAATGTAGAGGCTTGGGAGCGAATCCTGGCCAAGTTTTGCTAAGGATGATTTCCCCTAAGCGGTTCCCCACTCTCCTTCCATGAAGGTGCGGGTGAATTACTTCTAAATGAGGTTAGTCTGAATGTGTAGTAAGACGCGGCGAGAAAGAAATATTGACGACACTCAAACCAATGGGCACGCAGATAAAGGTGTTAGTCGTCATTTCTGGTTTGCTGGTAACGGAGAACTATCCATTCATTTATTTGTTAGAAATAAATTTTAATTTATTTTTATTCGTGGGTGATCTTACGATTTAAAGATTACTTTGCCTTTATATTTATATCAAATAATTTATTTCTTTTTATTGATTTGCAAAACAATGTAATTTCTTTCCAAACTAGAATTTTGGGGTCAAAATATCTATACTTTTTGGGTCAAAATTGTTTTACCTCCAAATATTTTTCACCCTTTTTGTTTTGAATTTTTCTACGATTGGATCTAAAAAAAATTCTATTTCTCGTCAAGTTAAAATATTTGCATAAAAATGATTTATTAATAAAATAGCGTTTTGTATTCATAAAGATATTCTAAAAAAAATAGTTTTGTTTAAATCGTAGTTATATAGATATAAAAAGAAGCAACCAAAAAGGTGTGAACTTTTTGTTTTGCTAAGTTTTTTTTGTTGTATCTTCCAAATGTGTCAAAAAAATTACGTTCCCTAAATGAATATATTTGACGAGGTTTTCTCGGTTGCGTTTTCAATTGCGTATATCTCTACAGGGTGTGCGTGGTGACGCCCTAACGGTGACACACTTGGTGAGGCTAAGCAACGAGGATGCTTAGGACGTCTTCAAGCCACGCAAAGAGTTTATTTAAGTGGGTCATCTCTCTAAGAACATTCTGGGTATCAACTGCAAGTTTCCATCCCGCAGACAAGGAGGATGTAAGACTGGAAGGACATGTTGATAGTAGCCATGAAGCGTTTGAATCGAGGAGGATATAAGACCGGAGGGGACATGTTGATAGTAGCCATGAAGCGTTGGAAACTAGGAGGATGTAAGAATGGAGGGGAACTAGTATGGGTAGCTATGAATCATTGGAAACGAGGAGGATGTAAGGCTGGAGGGGAAACTTTAGATGAGCCTTGGAAATGAGTAGGTTGTAAGGCTGGAGGGGAAATGTTGAAGGTAGTTACGAAGCATTTTAAATAAAGAGGATGTAAGACTGTAGGGGAACTGGTATAGGTAGCTAAGTAGCCATGAAAATGAGGAAAATATAAGAATGGAAGGAAAATGTTAAAGATAGTTATGAAGCATTTTAAGCAAGGAGGATGTAAGACAGAAGAAGAACTGGTATAATAGATAACTATGTAGCATTGGAAACGAGGAGAATGTAAGAATGGAGGGGAAATGGTGTAGGATAGCGATGAAGCATAGATAACAAGGAACATGTAAGACTGGAAGAGAAATTTGAGGTAGTACGTATCATGAATTTAACTAGATGCAAAGAAGCTGCTAGTCTAGACAGTGACAAACACAAAAATACATTATTAATCAAACTTTCGTGGTGTTGGAATAGGGATGGAATACCTTAACAAATGCCTCTCTTTAACCCCTTACTCCTTTCGTTACGGGATTGAATTATCCAGCCACCTATTTTTCAAATATTACCAATGGCGTTTCTGTACAAATCATTCATTAAAAAAACATGGATAAAGAATAACATCTAATTTTAAAGTTAGAATAAATCAAATTTGAGCGGCTGGGCTGTGAACTAATATACTGCTAGAGATTAGTGAAAAACCAATTTGTGTGTGTGTTCATTGCCTGTTAACACCCAAAAGAGTATTCATATACAATTTACATTAATGTGGTGTAAAGGAGGAGGGGAAAATGAGATAAAATGTTAACTTCATTTGCGTGGAGAGAGAGTGGGAGACTATTTATAAAAGAACACCCTATCGGGATTCTAACTACAACCAGTAATACTATTTATAGAGAGAGTTACGCCTTGGACAATGTGACCAACGACGAAGTTTTGAAGCTATGAACATAAGTAAGAAAAATTTCATTGTTACCTGTTTCAGTGGCCAGATGGTCTAAGGCGTCACTCTTGTGTTAGAGTAGACTGCCGATGACAAGGAGATTGGAGTTATTATCCCTGTCGGATGTAATGGAGGTTTTTCTAAAATGGCTTTTCACTCTCCCTCCACGCAAATGTGGGTACACTTCCTCTAAATCATCCGTCCTCATTCCTAACTCATTAGTGTAGTTATTACATATGCGTATAACCTGGATAAGTAGTAGGCCTGGTGCTAAGAATTTTTATTTTTCATTGTTTCAAGGTTTTTTCATAATAGAAAAGCAACTTTAATACATAAATTGGACAAATGAATATCAGAATATGCAACAGCCACAAGAAATATGCTAGTTGTAATTAACAGAGATTGCTAGCTTGATATTTCAGAAGGATTAAATTACAAGTTATCTGCATCGGTGGTCGCATGGTCTGTAAAGCTTGATTCACAAGTTCATCGAAAATAGAGCGCTGCAATTCACACGATCACAGAAATATGTTTTGACCCATTAGGCTATACTTTTTAAAGCAAACTGACTAGCAATATGTTTAATGTTTTCATAGAATCTTTATAGAATCTTTTAGGTTACTGTCAATATGGATGTTTCAAATTATTGTGTTATGTTATGTCGTGGCACGAATTCCTTTTAAACTGTTACCCCACATATCTTTATAATAGTCGATTCAAGTGTCTGCTCGTGTTTAAGCTACAAAGCACATGCGCACCGATTGACTCAGTTGGTTTTGAAATTTAATTGGATTTAACGAGCATATGTGGAGCAGAATAAATAAGAAACCGAAACTATTTTTACTCAAACAGAGTGGGTTGATCGGATGACACCGAGATATTGGGGTTTGCCGAGAACTTGTCACTTGACCAAGTTTCAGTGGGTTTTTATTTGGGGGGAAGGGGGGAGTGAATTCCCATTGAAGCGTCACTCTTGTAAAAGGCTAGATTTGCGGGACGGGAAGGTTTGGGGTTTGGACCCCAGATGTATTTTTTTATTAAATAGTTTCCTATTCTATCTCGTCACAAAAACGAGGACAATTTTTTTTTAATCCCTACCTTCCTCAAACTTAACAATATTATTATGTGTGTAGGATAGCCTGAACGGAAAGTGAAACACGGTTTTAGAAAAAAAGTTACTATCTATCAATAATGTCAGCTACATATCACATTGCTTGAATTCAACCTCAGTGGTCTTGGCGTAAAGTGCTCGCCTCAGGATCAGATGCTCGTAGGTTCAAACCCAGCTGGGGTTGGTGGATTTTTATTAAGTGATAACAACACATAGCAACTTCCTTCAGAGGGGAATTAAAGACTTTGTTCCTATGTAAATTGTGGTAAGTTAAAAAAACACTGGGTTTGTGAAAATACCCTTCCCAGCGAAAGTGGTAGGCCCTTTATCTCTTGCCCAAAGAAATTATCGTGTGCTGAAGTAATCACTTGGATCAGAAAGGGCACGTTAAATACCTCTAATAATAATAATAATAATAATAATAATAACAACACACGAATTGACGTATATGGAAGTAGTTTGTGTAGGTTTTGTAATTATCGAATACCGTCCTTCTTACCATGTTCTTACAAAAAAGCTGACCTTTACCATCGACTATGATATAAATACTGGAAGTCCCATTGTTATTTATCTACGTAAAGCCTCGTTTATGCTAAGAATGGTTATCTGAAGGACTTTTTCCCTGCCATAATTCCACTATATAGTAGGGTTTTGCTTTCATGCTGCCATTTATCCTATAAACTAGATGTAGTTGGCGTCCTGGCCGATAGAGCATTCTGTACAATTTTTTTGGGAAAAGAGATAGCGTACAAGTAGAAAGACAAAGCACAAGATAAACCGAATAAAGAAGGAAATAGTGATAAGAACGCGTGTTGAAATCGTAATCTGCCTTCAATTGCCCCGGCCTTCTCAACCTCTTTCTACCTGAGTTTTGTTTCTTTCTTGCCAGTGCCACATTTTTTTCTTTTTTTTTCTTTGGAAAAGTTTCTCTACGACTTTGTAAACAAATCATTTGTTTTAATGATGTATGGGTCAGATTTTGAAGGCAAGAGAGAGTTTTTTACCCGTGGTATAGTGGTTAAAGCATAGAGAAAGGGATAATATAATATACATTTAGTATACATATTGTATACATTTCTCTGTGGTTACAGTTATAATATAATGAGGGATGAGTCAAAATGACCGTTCAAAAGCTCACTCGGACCAATACAGTACCCAATATTTCGATTTCCTGTATCTGGTATATAAAGGTGAGGATCATTCCCTAAAATGATACACTTTTAAAGTTAATTTATTTATACCCACACAACCCACTTTTAAAAACACTAAGGTTCTCAACTAGTCTACATAAATGAAACTTTCCATAAAATTCATGAAATTGTATTCTTATTAATTTGATAGAAGATACCATCCGAGTTGAATAGTAATACATATACAGTTTACCACGATACACAAATCAATGTCATATTTAGCAACGTTGTGGTCAGCAATATTGTTGGACCAATGTTGGTTTTTTGATGTTTGTAAAAGGAAATACTGGATAAGGCACTAGCTGGCTGGATTTGGTATGTTTGCTGGGAATATTGTGTGAAACTACCATTTTAAACAGCTTTAGACATTTTTTTTTAGACATTTATAAACTTTAAAATTGTGGTAAAAGCAGTCATTTTCATATTTATAGTGAAAATCTATAAAACTAAATCTTTTACAAAAAGGTAATATGTGTAATAATTTTTTTTATATAAATAAAGACACAAAATATATTATAGACAACATATTTAGTTATCTTTTATAGGTTACATTTCAGATTAAGTGAAATGATACTGTACTCTGGAAACGGCGATTTTTTAGAACTATCAGATAAGTTTGAATTTTGAAATAAAAACAGATACTATATGTATGTAAAGATAATTTTCACGGAGATCAACTCAAAAATCAGTTTAATAACTCCCTTAACCAAGGGGACCCCCCATTTATATTTGTCCAAGAAGAATTAACTGCTTTGGACAACACAGACACAAAAAAAAAAACCACCACACGTATGTGTGAGAAAACATAATATTGTAATAAAACTAATGTTTTTAAACCTGACCGTGAAGCATCGAATCTTAGTACAAGCTCTGCCACTTCATCAAAATACAACAAAATTGAATCTCTGGCTCACAATGTCGAGTTAGATGCAATTAGTGAAAATAACATCCCTGCTACTTCTAGGGATAATATCACGAATTCCTTACATCAAGAAGCATTTGTACACTTCTACACTATTCAGAAGTGTTTTCTTCTTTTACTTTTTTTCCCGCTGGAGATCTTGTACAGAGCACTCTATCGGCCAGGACGACTAACCACGGACGGCTTATAGGAGGAGTGACTGACTGAAAGCTAATTTAAAACACTACTATATATAAAGAGGTATTCATAAAACCATTCCTACTATAAAGAGAGTTTTAAGTAGACATAAAGCAATTGAACTTCAAGACCTTGTATCATATACAATGCCTTTACTCAACTTCTAGTGACCCGCATAAATGGCCGAATGGTCTAAGGCGTTTCCCTCGGGTTATACCGGCCTGCTGAAGATGGGATATTGGTGTTCGTATCACAGTTGGATCTACTGAGGGTGATTTTTTTCCAAAATGGTTCCCCACTCTCTTTCCACTCAAATGCGATTATATTACTTCTAAACTGCTTCCTTCCTTATCCCTACTCTATTAGAGTAATTATCATCATATGCTTATAACCTAAACAGGTAGTTAGACGTGGCTATAGAAAAAAACTCCTATCCTATTTCTTTACACTGTACATAATTGAAATCAGGCAGGTCCTCAAGGTAGTCAACCTGTCCAACCACTCGACCCCAATGACCCGTGTTGCAGGAACGGTGAGGCACGGGGGTAAATTTTATCCTCCCCCCTCCCCCTAGAAATTTAGCGGTGTAAAACTATCATTTTTACCCCCCTCCCCCCCAAAAAACATAGTAAAACTTTTAGATGATGTAAAGATCTTGTTGAGGCGAGATACAAAGTTCACACTAAGGTAATATAATAAAAATAAAATGTGCTTAGAGCACACACTGTTTGAAAACTCTTATAGTGATACCAGCTACATCAGCTACTGTAGAAAGAAGTGTTTATGCTTATACGAATTAAAAAAACATCTTCGCTTCACGATGAGGGTACGGAGACTAAATCACCTGTATATGCTGAATGCATACCCTGAGAAGCTCCACAAACTTGAAAAGTGCAAAACTAGTTATTGGTTCTATAGCTAGTAACGAATATTGGGCAAAGGTGTATGGAAACCTACTTTAATTTTCGGTGGTTCATGATTTTAAGTTGAACCAAATCAGATATAATTTTTCTTAATTTGTTTTGTGTGTATTAATTATAATGTTTGTCATTGCTAAAATAAATTAGAAAAATGCACAATGAAATTGTAAATTACAGGTATCCCGCGTTAAACGCGATCTCACTTTATGCGTTTTCGCTATAACTTAATTAAAAAATAATTAAAAACTAGTTCATTGTTAGCTGTAATTTCGTAGTCATCCTGTGTATTAGTGACGTGACCTTGTGCGCGCACATTCTAGTGAGAATAAAGGTCTTTACTGTAAAGTATATTATTAAGGGGGAGGGGGTGATATTGACAGTAATGGAGGTGCGTGTGCAGAAGTTAGGAACTGTCCTGTATGAAGGAAGTTCGGGAAAATATTTGGCTTGAAGTTTCTCATTCTCATGATTTTGATCCTGAACACGAGCTTTCCAATTCAAGATATGATATTGTTGACATAGCAAGATGTTGGATTTGAGTAAGTATACCAGGCAAATGTGGATGAATTGCTCTAATCCCACTCAATAGAACTCACCAATTCTAGAAATGGAGAACGGCATAAAGGATGAAGAAGAAGAGCCCTATGTTGTTGAGCTTATCAAACAACTTCAACAAAACCAATTGCTGAAATTCTTAAGCACATTGACAGTGCAATTAGAATCATTGAAGAGAATGATTCTAACATGGATAAAAGTGTCAAAATTGTCAGGGAGACTGAGTTATTTGGCTTGCAACAAAGCACTCTATATAGAGGAGGAATGCTGCCCGTCAGCTGAGTTTTGACCATTTCATCAAAAAAGTTGAGAATTGTCAGTCCAAGGATCCAGGGCCTTCACGACAGCAAGAGCTGTCAGGCAAGAGCCTTCAAGAGAGAAGTAGCTTACCGTCCCAAGGCCTTCCAGAGAGAAAAAGCCTACTGCCCCAGAGCTCCCAAGAGAGCAAAAGCCTAGCGTCCAAGAGCCGTCAAGATAGCAAGAGCTTACAGTCCCAGAGCCTTCAAGAGAGCAATAGCTTGTATTCCAAGAGACTTCAAGAGAGAAAGAGCCTAGCATCTAAAGGCCGTCAAGATAGCAAGAGCTTACCGTCCCAGGGCCTCCAAGAAAGTGATAATCTGGATTTACCAGATCCAGTTAATTTATCATGCGATTGAAGATTAACAGTAAGTATACCTATAACATTGTATTAATTAGATGAATTTATTAAAAATTGCATTTGCTCACAAACCTCAGAGGGTTGAAGATTGACATAAGGTGTAGGCTACCTATAGTAATGTACTAGTTGGATAAATTATTAAAAATTGCATTTCTTTATAAACTTCAGAGGGTTGAAGATTGACATAAGGTGTAGGCTACCTATAGCAATGTACTGGTTGGATAAATTATTAAAAATTGCACTTCTTTAGAAGCTTTAAGTTTTTATTTACTTTTTTCCTTTGGAGTAATCCTTTTCTCACCCATGTTAAAATAAATTCCCTTTACGCGTTTTCGTGTTATGCGATTATTTATCAGAACCAATCCCTAGCATGGCGCGAGGGACAGCTGTATTACATTTCCCTGCTAATAAAAATAAAAACGTTCCTGCGCCACTGACAATGACCAAAGCTCGTGACAGGTAGGGAGGTCACCAACCTACCACGGCTTTTCACCTATGAGCCACGACTGGTAATGGGTGGTTTTAGAAGTGGGGTCACACCGAGATGAACCAGTTGACCTGACGGCTCGGAGAGAGAGTCACGGGCCGACTCCATTTCTCGATGCAAAAAAGGTCATATCAAGTCCAAGCATTCTTACTCGGCCCTTAACGGACAGACATAACAGTATCTAGGTGTGATTTCTGCAGAAAACCCTATTCCTCAACTGACAGGTCTAACAGTCCCTAGAGGTGATTTATTCAGCAGACACTCTTGACAGTCTTACTACCCACCCAAGACACCCGCTAACGACACTTATGGGGTAAAGACGAGGAAGGTAGAAGAAGGTTGTAAAAGAAATTCACCAATATATGAAAGAGAATAAGAACACATAAAAAAAAGTAAACCCAGCTGAGATTTGATGAGCCAAGATTGACATCTTAGCCTGTAAGCCCACTGGTAAAGGGATTTATTTGTATTGTTTTTCCTCGGTTTATTTTATTTTATTTACTCGATGTGTGTAATTTTTTATACGATGAAATAATATTATTAATAATATTATTGGGGCTCAAAGATGTAACATAGAAGAAACATCACTTCACAGGAAAACATCGTTATTATTATTATTTATCTGGTATGGTTTGCTGGTAAATGAGAGGTTGTGGTTTGAATCATGGTGAGTGTATTAATGCTTTTTTAATATAATTATTACTCTATGCATATGTGGGTACATTTCCTCTTAATTTTATCTTCCCAATAGTTACCCTGTTAGTAAAAATATACGGATAGCCTGGGGGAGGGGGGGTGGAGACGCAGCGCACAGAAAAAAATAAATAGGTTAACTATCGAACGATGTCAATTAAATATCAGGTACACCAACCTCCGCGAATATCTATTCCAGATGAGGAAAGGCATACCAATCATTCCGAGCCGTGCTCATCACATTCTACGAACCTACAAATTACAGATAAGAGCTGACGTCCCTCCATAAAACTTCCAAAGAACCTCTTTGGTTTTGTTTTCTATTCGACACACTTCGTGTTGGAATGAACCGAACCGTCTTCCTTCTTTGAACATTTCGTCAAGGTGAACGTGTGTGATGATGATCAATACAACCAACCAATTAAACAAAAAAACTATACAACAAAACAAACAAAATGGTATACGGTAAGACGCATGGGTTGTGTATGTGTGTGTGTATGTGACTACACATTTTCTTGTCCGTGCATGGAGATAAACTTAGTTAGCTAACCTGTTCTTTTTCACAGTCGAGGTCAGTTTTTTTCGCCTAATTTTTAAACATATCTATTTTTATTTATTCGAGCTGAGTTTTTCAATGCGGCCATGAAGTATTCAGATAACCTACATCATACCTACACACTCATAAGAGGGTAGGGAGGAGAGAAAAAAGGGGAGGGGGGTTTGTTAGTGATAAAACAAACTACCATAGCGACAATTGGTGAAAGATAAAACTCGTGTAGGTTAATATGTGTATACCAGTTCTTTATGTACAATATAATTTTCAAAGAAAGAACCTTATCTGACAGTTATAAAAGCTACAAGATCTACTTTTACGTATTCAAACGCCAGTTAATGTTATCTGCAGCTGTCACTTTTGATATATAGTAAGGACGTGCAAGACTCAAAAATATCTCGAAAATTCTAGAAAAAAAAATCTCAATATTGTTTGAAAAGTTAAAAAAATGAATCTCGAAAATTTGAGAAATTAAAAAAAAAGAAGCAAATGATGGCCCTAAGAAATTAAAAAACAAAACCATGAGTTTATTATTTCCAATAATACCATATTAACTCAAAGATAGGCCACATTTCCCCTCAAAAACAGCCTTCATTAAGAAATGCTTTACCCGCCTCGGTGGTGTAGTTAGCTAACGCGCTAGTCGTGTTGAGCTCGACTGCCGAGGACGGGGAGATCGGGATTCGAAACTCTGTCGGGTGAACTGGGGGTGGGGGTGTTCCTAAATGGCTTTCCACTTTCCCTCCACGCAAATGCTGGTTCACGTCTTCTAAATTCAACCTTCCCAATTCCTAATCCATTAGCGTAACTAGTACTTAAGTGTATAGACCAAACGGATAGTAAGACACGACGCTAAATAAAATAAAGGTTTTGGTTATAAATATTGTTTTTCAAAATCAAATTCTTACAATATAAGCTGTTACACTACAAAATTAGATTATAATTGGTGTTCAATGTAACAACCTATCACTATTTTATTAATTGAATTTAAAATGTGTATGAGTTATAGCTCAAGCGCTTGAATGAACTAACTTAAAAGACAATCTAAAGGAAGAGCCAGCTTCAATGTCAAAAAGGAGCTCTATAAACTATTTATTTACTTTAGTAAATATAATTTAAATTTTGAACTTTCAAAGAACGTTTTCTCGTCTCGTTCTCCTGTCTCGATACCTTTTATATTCTTGTCCTGAGATCGTCTCAAATTGAAAAAATGGTTCTCGCACATCCTTAATATATAGTAAAAATACCTCAACAATAATAATAATAAATTATAGTGTTATTAATGTTGGCCTAAAAAGTCTTTATAAAAGAATCTTTCTATAAAAATTGAACTGTACATTCAAAGGTTCAACTCTACAATAATTTGGGTGCCCTTCGTAGAGCTAATTTGACTGGATTACTGGTGACAAGAGATCGGAGCTCAAATCTCGGTGGGGTGTACTGAGAGGTTTTTAAAAATAAATAACCTACAGCTCTCCCTCCACGCAAATGTGGGTACATTTCCTCTACAATTATAACGCCATAATCCCTATTCCATTAATATAATTAATAAATGTTTATAGTCTCAGTGGGTACTAAAGCGTGGCTAAAAGATAATCTTAATTGCCCTTGTGTTGACCAGCTTTGTAGTTTACTGTGTAGCACCTTTGTCTACTGAGCTAAGGTCAGGGCACGACCAAAAAAGGTACTGTTGGCAAATCAGGCGTTACCTTTTATAGTGATAAACTGACAGGGAACTTGGTGTTGTATCTGTTCAAGAGACCAAATTATGGTATTAATCGTACTATATATAATGACTTCAGTTGGTTTAAAAAATCTACTTTAAATACTCCTAAAGAAAGAGAAAAATAATATACCTGTTAAAAAAAATCAAAAATGAGTGATTTGCCTACATCAATAATTGAAAAAAAAATCACGCTACGAGTAACATGTGTAGAAAAAAATTGAAAAAGGACCCCAATAGACATTTGTATCAAAACAAAGTTGTAAAAAATATAATTTATCACTAATCTATTCTTAAAAGTTAAGTAATACAAGATACCGTATTTGTTGTTTTTAAAGACGTTTGTTTCATGGAAATCTTTCTTAGACCCTCAAAATCAATCGCACTTTCTGCTTTTTTTTAAATGGAGATTAAAATCTGGTTCAAACCGGTGATAGAACCAAAGATCTTCTTAGGTGTGATGCTCTTAAGCCCAGCCGAGTTCTTTGAATTATATTAACTTAACCTAAGCGAACAGAATGATAAGGAGTTTTAAGGAGTTCCTCGTTGGTTCCGCATTGGTGGGCATCCAAAGAGGAAATGTGCCAAGATTTGAAGGGAAACCTTTAAGGGAAACCTACTCTCAGGGTACCCAGCTAGGAGCGTCAATCTCCCCTGTCATCGTAAAACCAGACGACAAGCGATTACAGGTAGTTAAACCAAATATTTTCATGCGTGAAAAGATTTTTTTTCCCGGTTTAGGTCAATGAATTATTCTAATCTAACTTTAGGGGACAGAACGAGGAAGATGAAATTTATGTACTTGGTTGAGAATAAACTAGAAAAAAGAATCCGTACTTTTTTATTTAAAAAAATAGAACAACCACGCGTGTTTCTTGATTGTCCTTATCTGTTGCCGAGCTCTACACGAAACAATTTCGATGTAGAATACGTTACGGAGTGTTCAATTTGTAGGTCAGTCAGTCCAATTAAATACAAATGCCGTAAGCTGGGGCTACTCTGTAAGTAAACAGCAGTCTAGAGAGGATGCTGCAAGTTTTGTTCCAGTAACAATTGTAACGGGACACTATAACTCTTGAGGAGGTCACCGTCATTATGATACTGATGTGCATTCATTGTGCGACAGTCGGAGAGACACGTTTCTGGTCCACGGCACAGTCTCCATTACCGTTCCAAGATCGGGAAAGAGGGGGACATTCAGGGTAAAATATTGTCATTCTTTTAGGAATGGATGGACATCGAATGAAAAACACCACGACGATAACTTTAAAACGACCCCTCTCACAGCATTATATCTATTTGTTATACCATTCCACTTGTGTAATAATTGAGTTGCAATTATTTTTTTTAATCCATGGCATCTGCCCGCAAGCGAACTATAACGAACAAACGGCCCCGCTTCTTGGCAAAGATAGTGCCAAAATTTGAGGATGGAGAGTGTCATGTGGTAAACACAATAAAACTTCCAGCCGTTAATCTCAGTTTTTTAAACTGGAGCAACTACGTCTTTATTCAAGTAGCTTCTCAATTGCCTTCGTGATACTGGATTAACCTCATCACATACACATTACTTCACTGAAAAATCTTGAAGGGTGAGGGATCGAACCCGAGACTTACGTATATGTAGCCAGGAGCTCTAACCACTAGACAAAAGAGATAGATTTTTGTATAAAGAAAAAAAATATACATTTGTAGCTCTGATGGTAAATGTATCTAAACGTTGATTTTATTAGATACAAAACCGGTCTAAAGTGTTTCCACTAGAACGAAGAACGTTCGTAGTGAGTGAGTTTCCTAAATTCCTGACCTAGAAACCACAGCTTGTACAGCTTGTAGATGGATCAGGAGAATAGATTAAAGAAGAAAGCTTCTTTCGATCAAGCATTTAGTAGAAGATTTTTTTTATAGTACGTGCATCTTAAAACCTGTTGAGTCTAACCGTATCTTTTTTTTATGTGCTCCGTGTTTTGATATTCGTCCAGGCTATTCACCTATTTACACTGTTTGATGGAAATACGTCAGGTCTAATTAAAAATACGTGAACCCGCATATGCATGAAGAGGGAGGGAGAAACTACTTAGAAAAACAATCTTTAATACCCCAAGCTGAGATTCGAGCCCTGTCCTCCCTGTTACCACCAAGCCAGAATAAACAATCTACCCTTTTAGTCCGCATGACCACTGAAGTGGGTGTTGAATTAAAAAAAATTGTTTATTATTCTCTATTTTTTATTTCTTAAATTTGCTTATAAAAAGGTAAAACATATTTGTTTGTTAATGTAATGTTTGTAAGCTTGTTTAACACAGATAGGCAATAAATCATACTATGTTCTTTACAATAATGGGTTCTTATGTATTTCTAGCCCTTGTTTATGACTTGGATTAGTGCGTCATCTGTTAGAATGTGGAATGATGCATCCATCTCTGAATCAATATGGACACTTTTAACTATTTAATAAAGTGTTTAGAATGTCTGTAAAAATATTATTTACTAAAGTGATAACTAATAATAACTATGACTAGAATGTTTGACGCAACTATTTGGAAAACCTTTCAACACTTGATCTCCTAAGCACAATGTAACTATGATAAGAAAATTACGAATACAGCTTTAAGGAAACAGCAATTATTGGTAGATCAAATAATTTGTTGTGTGCTCCATGTCTTACTATCTGTCCGGGATATCCGTATATTTTCACTAATAGGGTAGATTTGAAGAAGGTAGGTTTGAGAGGAAATGTATCCTCATTTCCATGGATGAATAGTGGTGGACCATTAAGAGAAAAAAAAACACCCTCGATACCTCAACATCAACGTCACCAGAAAACCAAACTAAACGAGGCTTACGTTTAGTTCGTGGGCCCGCCGATGACGGTGCTACAAGGTTAAATTAATTTTTGATGTTGGCATTTATGCTGTATATTAAAAAAATATTCTTTTTTAGTTCAAGGTAATATTATATTGTATACTAAGGTTTCTAAGATTCAGGGATGGATATTTTTTATCCAAGGCAAGATTGATGATTTATAATTGCTATACCTCTTCCACCTCCCTTTTCTCTCCACGAACAGGAAATGAATGGCTTGGGGTATGTTTGTACAATCTTAGTTAGCTATTTCTTAGGACAAGTTGTAATATATATATTAATTTGAATTAAAGTATGCATAAGCTTACACCCAACGTATACTAACGTCTGAATAACCAAAACTCACTTTTATCCTAAGATACTGTAATGTATTGATTTGGATTAATCTAAATTATGTAAAAAGTCATGGATGAAGGTAATTTTTCTTTAAAGTAATATAGGTAGAGTATCTTTTTAAGATTCATCCATGAACAAACACGCGTTTCTCAGAATGAGGTGAAAAGGACT
>CABFOW010000068.1:109286-156160 GCA_902141385.1 Timema californicum | reverse complement strand
TATTGGTTGGTTTTTACTTTGTTGACCAAGGGAGAAAATGCAAGGGGTATGTCATATATAGACCATAGTGCGTATGTTTATTAGCAGTATACACAGTATCAGCAGTACAGTATACACAGTATATTCAGTATATTCAGAACAATTTAGTATAACACAGTACAGAGCAGTACAGTATAGACAGTATACAGAATAGCAATAGCAATCGACGACGACGATGGGGAGGACGATCTCCGGGACCTTGCTCACAGTCCAACACATTATAATATAAGTCACTTCAATATCACAAGTGTGCAGTGATAAGAAACATTTAACTGAAATATGTGCAAATAATTTACTGGTGTAATATAAATAAACCGTGTGTGAAATAACAGCCAACAACATTTCTCTTTCTTTAATAATATTAATACCGATTTAATTAGTGCTCGAACACGGGGCTATAGACAGCTGATTAAACGGTATCTTTTCCGTACAGTGGTGATAGGCGCTCGATAACGGAGCTTAAGACAACCTAAAGTCATCACATCATCTTTTATCTGGGAATTAATCCGTTGTGTATCAATTCACACCCAAATTAGGGTGATTGATCACATATTATTATTATTGACGCCCAAAGAGCGGCGCCATTTTATCCATATTATTACAATACCCACTTCAGTGGCCGAATGGTCTAAGGATTCACTCTCTTGTTAAACTGACAAGCTGAATACAGGAAGATCAGGGTTCGAATCCCAGTCAGATCTACTGAGGGTGGTTTTTCATAAAATGGTTTCCCACCCTCCTTTCATGTAAATGCAGGTATATTACGTCTAAAATTATTCCATCTCTATCCCTGCTCCATTAGAGTAGCTATCATATGCGTATAGCCTGAACATGTTGTAATACGTGATGACCAAAAAAAACTAGGTTACAAAACTTAATACTAAATTAATACGATCAGCCGGCACAGATTTATCTGATTACCAAACCCTTCCTTCACCTCTGACAAAACATCTTGTGAATGTGGGGAATGCCAGGCCTCCACCGTGGTTCGGATTCCACCTTAAACTGTAGGTCCTCCATTTCATCTCACAATCACCCTACCATTACACATTAGCGTAAGCGCGTATAACCCGAACGGGTAGTAAGACGCGGTGCTAATAATAATAATAATAATAATACGATCAGCTGCAATAACTATAAATAAACACCAACCAATTGATATATGGTGGTTAACTCGGGCCTTTCAGATGCGAGTCGATCCCCGTAACCACTGCATATTACGGATAAACATTTAAATCTCATCTAGCTGTAGAGCAGTTGTTTTATGAGTCAAATTTTGGAATAATAGCTCTTAACTGTGCCCGTTAGAGTTTAGAAATGTAACTGGAAATCCAATTAATCTAAGTAAAATATAGATTCATATTCTAATTTTAGTCCCATAATAAAAACTTTCCCGTTTATATATTTTTTAAATCAAACTTATTTGGAACTCACTTTGGTGGCTGCATCGTTTAAGGCGTTACTCTCTAAATAAACTAGATTAGCGATGATGGGAGCAGAGGGGGAGATCTGGGTCCGAATCTCGGTTGGGCGTGATGAGGGTGTTTAAAAAATTGTTTTCCACTCTCTTTCCAAATAAATGTGGGAAAATTTCCTCTAAGTTCAACCTTCTTCATCCCTAATTTATTTTCCACATTAGCGTAATTGGTGCATAGGTGTGTATCCCAAACGGGTGGTAAAACGAGGTGCTATTTTTTTTTAATTCGCCACATTCAATTATAAGTTTTCACTTAAAAATAAATAAATGAAATAATTGGTGAAAGTAATATCTTCAAAGTTTAACTAAATAGATTGTACCACTTAATTTAATTCCACTCGGGATTAAATCACAGTAGCCTATGTTTATTGACGTACTACGTTGTGGTACCCGTATATGCTGTCATTTAATGTTAGTATTTCCTCTATAAGAACGATGGAATGTGTAGTATCAAATTTGATTGCACCCGCATCTCTCTGACATCATTATACAACCAGCTACTGCTCTCATTGTTATATTGGGATTTCCTCAAATGTTACATCATTACCAGGTTCATCTCTTTATTTATTTTAGTGAGGTTTTATAGAAATGGGTCGATATAGAGTATTTATTTTAGTGAGGTTTTATAGAAATGGGTCGATATAGAGTATTTATTTTAGTGAGGTTTTATAGAAATGGGTCTATATAGAGTATTTATTTTAGTGAGGTTTTATAGAAATGGGTCTATATAGAGTATTTAAAGTACTATGCGTCATATTGCTCAGTCAAACTAGTTGCAATGTGCATTAAACTAAGGACACAAAATAGGGAAGGTAAATTTCAGTTCAGTGTTTATCTGGAAAGAAAGAGGAAAAAAATCAGTGTTGTGGAGACACTACCGCCTTTGCACTCAGCCGGGATTGAAAGCGAGATCCCAGCCCTTTGGATAATCGCTGAGAATTGCAGTCAAAACCAATATATATATATATATATATTATACCTATGTTCGCATCATAATTATGTTGTTAGGTCCTCTACCCTTACATAACTTAGGTTGTAAGTATACAAATTTGTATAGTACCTCTTTAAAGCAAAATAAGTTGAGAATGTAAAGTAAGCAACCTTGTATGAGGCTTAGTTTTCTAAATAGATGACAGCCTCAAATGAGCTTGGAGAGGCACAAGATGTGTGATCTATTCGGTAGCCTGACAGCAGTAGCGTAGGCAGGATTGCAAAGTAGGGGAGGGAAGGGGGGCTTAAGGGATTTATGGGAGGAATCACCCCCAACCACTGGAGGCAATTTTTTTGTTACTATTATATTCACCTAGAAGATTTTTTGGAAGGTTTTCCTATTGGTATTTGTTAACTTGATCATTTATATTTTTACCATCATAAACGTAATAAGCTAAAAAAATTATAAATAAAGAAGCCTAAATTAAAGTTGGCTTAACCGTCACATAGGCCTACTGTCACAAAAATCGCCGATTATTTATAATAAGTAAATTTCTAGCCACTGTGCAACGCCTCAATGGAACCACGTGTGAAACTGTGGGAAATACAAGAACATCAATTAGTACTACTAGAGAGGATCAACACAAGGATGTGTGACACATGATATTTTCTTTGCTCACAATGTTTAACTGGTCATAACCTCCCCTCCCCTCTTTTTTATTTTCTCTTCGGGTCTGTGTAGATCTCAGGGCATCCCCAAACTACAGCACGGGGGGCTCAAGTCCCCTCAAGGCTCCCTCCCTCGTGGGTACACTACTACCTGACAGCTTATTAGCCTAAATTTATTCATACGGGGACACTTGGAAAAAGCATGAGTACGCAGATCCTTTCAAGGGTGGGGGTAATCAACCAAAGGGTTTACAAGCTAGATTTTTTTATACTTTATTTGCTGCATTTACTTTATTGTTGTCTATTATTTATATTTTTATAAGGGTTCATTATTATTTGTTTTATTTTATGATTTTAATATTATGTATTTTATATTTAGAAATAATTTTGGCATTTTTAGTTATATATTATATTTTTAGTTCATTTATTGTTACCTAAAGCTCACGTTTAGGCTCCTGTATCTGGTTATATAATTTTGGCTGGAGTACTTCTTAAGTTAGGAAGGTATGGTTTAATCCGTGTTTATATACTCATTATTAGTTCTGGTTTGACTTTCAACAAAGTTTCACGATGCTTGTACAACCGTGGATGGCGGCACGTTGCTGCGTATACCCGTCCTAAAATGGACTCTAAACGTTTTGAACACCTACTATAAGCATGAGCGGTACACTTATGTGAGGAAAAGAGTCATACATAATTTTATTACCTTGCCTAGAGGCAATGGTGTGTAGCCTTGCTCCAGTTGACAATATCCCGTGTCTTACAAACTAGACATCAGACGACGTTCGTTGTGTTGCATATAGTATTGTTTATTTTGTTGTGCATAATCGCGCTATGAATAGGAATTGCACAAATGTGTATACAACATGTATGTAAATAATTTTATAATTATGAAGATTTCACGACAAGAATTAATAGTTTTAAGTATGAATTTGGATAGCCATGTCAACATTAATGTTTTATAGAGGAAAAACATCCTACCTCTGACGTCAACAGAATTGTGATGTATTTTATTTATATATATTTTAGCGCCGTGTCTTAATACTTATTCGGGTTACAAGCCTACGCACTAATTACACACTAATGTGTTAAGGATTAGGAAGGTTGAATTTAGAGGAAGTTCTCCCGCATTTACGTGGAGGGAGAGTGGCAAAACATTTGGTAAAAAAAACCTTCCATACATCCAACCAGGATCGAACGTCTAGTGCGAGAGTAGCGCCTTAGAGCATGTGACCACCGAAGTGGCTAATCGTCAAATTATTTGGTAGTAGGTTATCTCCGCTAATGGAACTAGAATAATGATGGTTATTATTTTCAATTATTTCTGTAATTTTGTTGAATGAACTGAAAATAAGACTGTACTAATGATGGAGTGATTATGGTGGCTCAATATATGAATGAACTAGTAAGACTGCAATACTCATTGCACCCACATCAGTGGGCACGTGGATCAACTGCCAGGACCATCTGGGCCGGTGACGAGGAGATCGGACTAGAAAACAGGAGGGGAATTTTAAGCGTATTTGCTCATAGATATTTTCCCAATCAGCCTATATGAAACCACGGATACATTTTCTCTCAATCTTACCTCTCTTATTCTTGCTATCGGAGTGGTAAGACACAAAAAAGAATACATTTTTCAGTATAAAAGTAAAAGAGACTTAAATATAAGATCTGAAGGTCTAGATTTGCCTAGGAGGGTACACTATCGTTAGTAGTTGGGATAGTTGAACATGGACGAAGCTCTCTGCTTACCACAGCAACCCTTGATGGACGTGTCCCCTGACAAGGTGAGGTTAGACGACAAGCTTTTTGACTCCGGTATGCCATGGAAATATTGCGCTAATTGGTCAAATGCCTTGAGATTTTGTGTTGTGACTATAACATATTAATATACAGGTGACCATAAAGTTCCATTCCATAAGCCTTAACCATTACATGTGCTCTATGTGCTGTCCATTACAGGTTAACAAGATATCCCAAATGAATAGAACTTTAAAACCATCCTGTACAGTTTTTATGGAAAAAAATATTGTTGTAATGGAATAATTTTAGTTTTACGAACTAAAACCTAAAAACCTGAGAAATATAGAACCAGTTTAGACAATTGACTATTTTATTATTCGCTTTGAGAGTAAAATAAACACAAAAATTAAATTATAGGCTAGTAAAGATCAACTTTAAGGATGTGAGATTCTTTATTTTTTGCATATTCTAGGCTAATTCTGATAAATTCGCTTAATTTCAAGTCATGTCTTGACATCCATTTTCATCCTTGTGAGTCTCCTTTAGCGAAATTGAGAATATTTTGACTGTATTTATCAGATATTTAATTATATTATAAAGTGGCCTTAACTTTAAGTTGTTTTTTATAAATGATAAGTCACACCCAAGGTATTATAATTCTGTAATCGTATGAGTAACTCTGTGTAATGTTAGGTTAGAGTTACGTCAATGACTATGATTTAACCTTCAATGAAACGACTATTTATTTTTATACGTAAGAAAGTTAGACAGGGCGATGAAAAGATTGAACGATGATAGAACTAATGAAATAACACTTTACGAATTTCATTACAATGCAACTGAGTGACTCATTAAAGTTTAAATTTGGTGTATAAAATTATTATTTGATAGTAAAATGAGGCGAGTATATTAACATCTAAGATGTTTCAGGTAATGCATGATAAATCAACTAGGCTAAGTGTCTCAATAAAAAGGAAATTTAAATGAAGTGATGGGAGTATGCTAGGTAGGATATGGACGCGTGGAAAAGTTAGTGATGATGGATTAAACACGGAGTTGTATTTTGAGATATATGCATAGTTTCCTGCCTACCCAGTAAGGAAACGGCGTGATTAGGTATGTATGTACAGGGTGGGTGGAAACAATTAGACGATATATGATGAAGACAGTAAGTGATGGACAACGTTCTGAGGTTTGTCTGACGTCCGATGGAGCTCACCTGAGGGACATTATCTTCAAAAAGTGAAAGAGTGTAGTATGTAGTTGGCTTTTATTTAAATAGTGAATAATTACTTTTCAATTGAAGTGTTGTGGTCTAACTCACTACTCTCGTGTTGTAATAGACTACCAAAGACGTGTAGATTGGGGTTTGATACCAGTTGAGGGTTTTTCCTAAATGGTTTTCCACTCTCCCTCGATGCAAATGAGGGTGCATTTCCTCTAAATTAAACCTTCGTATTAATTTTCAAGTTACTAATCGTCTAATTGTTTAAGCCTCCGCCTGTTTCATCTAAATATAAATTTACGTTAGTTGTTGAATATAGGGAAGCCATTATTAGAGGGTCCCCGATGTAATAAAAGAGTGATTTATGTATCTAAAAAAGTCTTGAACTGTATGTTTTCTAAAAAAATCATAAAAGTCTGGACTATTTCTGGGCTTTACCACAAACACGATAGTTCAGACAAACAAGAAAATTGACCGGCGATTTTTTCACTTGAGTATCTCTGAACACAAAGTTAAAGCACTCACAAATAATTGATGATTTAAAAAAATTAATTGAGTTCACATTTTAGTTATTCTAGTTTGTCAGTGAATTTAAAGTAGACTATATAAAATTCGTTCCTTCTATTGGTGTTTAAGAGAACCAGATCAAAATGCTTTGTGTCCTATACAAGGGAGATATATTTATGTAGCATCGTGTTGAAAAGGATCGTTTATAAAAGTTTGTGCATTTTTATCAAATTGTCAAAGGCGAATCTAGTTTTTATCTAAAAGATAATCGATTCAATTACATGTCACAGTGTTACATAAAATGTGGATTTATTAATATTGCTGCAGTTGTGTTCTTTTTAACATGTACTGTACATATACTATGGGTTTCAAACGAAAAAGCACCGAAGTTACATTATTTATTGTACGTTTTTCACGTGCTTCAATCGGGCTATGCGCATATTTACACTAGTGAGGTAGGGATAAGGAAGTTTTAAGTTTAGAAGAGATGTACTTGCATTTTCGTAAAGGGAGAGTGAGAAACTATTTATGGAAATCAACGCCAGCACACGTAGCCAACATTCGAACCTGGACCTCATATTGACCGGCAGACAAGATCCGATGAGACTGGTGCCATTTTCTATGTACCTATGTGGGTTAGGGAAGTGCACCCGCGTTGGCCTGAAGAGAGGGATGGGAAAGCGACTTTTATAAACCGCATAGGGAAGATCATCCTACGTGCACCCTACCACAATTTTAACTATGACCTTTCATCGCAAGAAATTCAGTAAATTGCAATCTTAACGCCTTTGACAAGGCATGCCAAACTTATTGACCGCGGGCCGAAAGTGACCCGATTCATGATTTCATGTGGCCCGTGGAGCTTTAGGCTGGGTGCACACTCCATAAAATATTATGTATTAACACATGATGGAGAGAAAATATTGTTGTAGCATTGAACAAATATGTATGAAGGTACAAATACTGTACTTTATCAACAGTTAACTAGGCAGTAAGTAGGCCAACTCAACTTTTGATAAACATTGTAGAAATACATATTTTGAGATTAAGATATTTGGAAATTGTTAATTATATGGGGAGATATAGCATGTAAGGTTAATGTACCATATTTTTTTTATTCCTTATTCATAAGAGATCTAGCCCCCAAACATATTAAATTTGAAAACCAAGTAATGTGCAATAGTTTAGCAGTATATAAATGTGTGAACAATAATTGTTTCATCTTATGAAAATGAACAAACACCACAGAGAGAACGAACGGCTTAAGGACACGTATTTATTTGTCATCAATCATGAAAGTGACTTAAATACAAGATACAAAGCCTAGCACACGCTTGCTGCAAAAAGAGTTTCAATGTATCTGGAAAAATTAAGAAAGACATTTTTAACACTTTATATAAGATTTTTTGTTATAATAATAAGGAATATTAAGATTGAATTAAGAAAAAATTAAGGATCATGAACATATTGAATTTTCTGAATTCTAACCCTCACAGTTTTGTAAATCACTGCGTCTTACTGCCTGTTCGGGTTTTAGGCGATGTACCAATTACGCCACTGAGTAAGGTATGCATAAGGCTAAATAGAGAGGAAGTGTACCCGTATTTGGGTGACAAAATAATAAAAACCCTTTAAGAAAAACCATCCTGAGTGCACTCAACCAGTATTCGAGCCCCGATTTTCCTGTCATCGGAAGTCAAGTCCAACACGAGAGGGACGCCTGAGACAGTGTGGCCCTTATGATCAAATGAGCTTGACACACCTGTCATGGACCATGTGGCCAATTATTTGTGCAAATTTCATGGCAACTATACAAGAACATATGAAAATCTTATTTTTACAAATAATGGTTGTTTTTTATTCCATACTTTATGTACTTACCCCGAGTATAATAGCAGCTAAAAATCACAACTTGTGGATGTGTGGAAAGCCAGACCTCCACCGTGGTTCGGATCCCACGTTAAACTGTAAGTCCTCCGTTTCATCTCACAATCACCCTACCATTACACATTAGCGTAAGTGCGTATAAACCGAACGGGTAGTAAGACGCGGTGCTAATAATATTAATAATAGTAATAATAATAACAGCCAAAGCGTTATGTGATCACGGTCACAAACAAATAACTGAGAAAAGTACTTTGTGATATTGTTTTATTTTGTTTAAGATGCAATGATTATCTTTAGCATCGCGTCTTACTACTCGTTCCGGTTATATGTTCATGTACTAATTACTAGGCTAATGGGTTAAGGATGAGGAAGGTCAAATTTAGAGCAAGTGTACCTGTATGTGCGTGGGCGGAGAGGGAGATAGAGAGAGGGAAACCATTTAAGATATAACCACGATCTCCCCGTCATCGGCAGTCTAGTCTATTGCAAGAGTGACGACTTAGGCTATGCAGCCACCGAAGTTGGTCTCAATGAAATTAAACTATGGAAAAGGACACCAGCGTATTTGTTGAAAACACGAAAGAAAAAAAAATATTATTTTCAAACTAATTTTATAACAAGTCAATTTTAGATTTTTCTGTTTTCTACTACATCTTACCCATACACCCTGGCCATCCACATTTAATCACACTAATAGGGTAAAGGATTAGGAAGGCATATGTTATAATAAATGTTTACGAATTTGTTTGAAGGACTGATGGAAAACTATTTAAGAAATACCTTCTCAATACCAATTGGTACATTTCCCCCAGCAACGATTAGCGATTACTAATATAAACTTTATCTTACTCATATCCATCCCATGAGTGTAAATTTGTGGATAATCCACACAGCCTGATTTTTTTACATCCATTACTGTCACCTGGGTCAGTTTTTTTTATTCAAGTCATCTATTTTTCCACTACCGGCTGGCTAAGCCTGTCATAGCTTTATATCGCACGGCCTGATTCCCGGGGGAAAAAAATGTAGGTAACTGCACGATTGTCATAAAATATATACTTTTTAACAGGTTATGATTTCAATACTTCAGAGATGCAATCAAATCTAGTCACATGCATGGGTGGAAATTTAGGTAAAACCATCAACCTCAACTAGTCTTGTCGGGTTCGAGAAAGCTGTGGTTTAAATCCTCACCATGTACTGAGAGTGTTTTCCCCTAGGTTGTTTCACACTATTCCACCACATAGCTTGACGTATGAATATGTGAAAGTAGTCGCTTTGGTGGCCGCATGGTCTATGGCATCACTCTTGCGTTAGACTAGACTGTCGATGAAAAGGAGATCGGGTATCGAATCCAGATCGGAAGTACTGAAGATGGTTATATCCTAAATAGTTGTTTCACTCCTCCCCTTCACGCAAATGCGGATACACGTATTCTAAATTCAACCTTACTCAGCTCTAGCTCATTAGCGGAATTAGTACATATGGGTATAACCTGAACAGTTATTAAGATGCCATGCAAATAAAAAAGTGAAAGTAGATCTAGATAATTTTACTAGTTTTCAGATATGTCCAATCGTAAGAAAACTGGGGTATACATTTTATTTAAATTCCCTGTGAACGTAACTTTGAGAAATAGTGTGTTGATGATCTTTAACCTACTAGTGATGATGTCATAAGACCCGCGAGGTCTTGTTTGGTAGAGATGGTCCTATCTATCCGCACATTTAGACTGACAGGTTGATGATGAAGGAGATCAAATTAAGAGAAAATGTACTCAAATTTTCGGGAAGAGAGCATAGGACACCAATAAATATGACTAGGATTCAAAACCCAACCGTCCCGTCATCGACAATCCAGTCTATTGCGAGAGTGGCTCATCTACGGATATTATAGTATTCCATAACAATCATAAACACTAAACCATATTATTTATAGCAAAATAATGTAAAAATTTGTAATCTATAAACCTAACACTCGTATTCTATTTTTAGATAGTGATAAGGGGATATTATAAATCATAACACTAAATTAAAATACTAATGTTGTGAATTATTTAATTTTCTTAACATTTACTCCACAGAAAGTTAACGCACAGTTCCAGATAAAAATAAATATAATTTATTATCATATTTTATTTTTTGTGGTTGCTTATGAAATGCTTTTATAAAACAATACTTAGCTATGATGCTCATGTATATGGGTGTATGTAACTGGGTACACTTCAATTTTCATAGAAAAAAAGCCATTTAGAAGATAATTTTTTGTGTGTGTATATCTGTGTATGGCTCTTAAGTACACTTCAATTTTCATAGAAAGAGCTATTTAGAAAATACAAAAATATTGATTGAATATAAGAGTATGCCTACGGTTTTAGGAACATACATTCCAATTTTCATATGAAAGGTAATTTATATAAAACAAATATATTTTTGCAGCCAAAATTAACAACATTTTACTATTTCATTAGTATTGTTTTATAGGCATTAATAACATTTATCAAAAGGGACAGCTGCAGAGAGCATGACCTGACGTATGAATAAGTGAATACGTGATAGATCTCGTAACTTTTCTAGCTGTAAGATAAGGAAGCCTTTCCTATGAAAATTAGACTGTACACATACAAATCAACACGCAAATAGTTCATCATCAGAGATACTTTCACCCATGATTGGATTGGGATATACCAGACTTGAAGTCGCTTACACAAACGTTCACCCACAGGGATGAGCAAATAAAGGGAAACTCCAAGAGGCCAAATATGGCAGATTGCGAGGTCCACGACATTAACCGGTTGGTTACCTCAATAACGCGTGGTCCAACCTCGCATCGTTGATAACTTCTCGCACGTCATACGTCGACGAATATTTGCAACAGGGATGCAATACCTGAATGACCATTCTCCTTGCGGCCTCTACAATCGAGGTCACCTATTTACAGAACATCCTATACCAGTCTGGCCATCCACCAACCCCGTTCTCTCGACCTATGAGAGTCTCTGGTTTTAAACCCGATTGGGATTAAAATACAATCCATTAAAGGGATTAAGGTAAATGAGGCCAATAACTAGTACCCATAAATAAAGAAAGGAATGGATTGATTTGTGGCCTCTACTCGCAATGCCAATATCAAACGCTACTTGCCAGCTGTTTTGAGGCCAATGTTTAGATAGGTTTATTAATTAGCTCGTTGGCACAAAGTAGTCAAAAAGTGTAATTTTTCTTGTTTTAAAAAAAATATTAGGTAAATTTAGACATTGTTTATATTATGACTAGATTGCAATAGTATAGGTCTATAATTTGGCTGGTGTGGTCAATAGCAGTTTTCTCTCAAATCATTAAATATACAAATAGTTCAATTCTACGTGCCGCCGTTTGACCATGCGAGCCCATTCTCGCCATTCTGCCATTTGACTTATTTCTCCTAATCAGCTGTTTCTAACTATGGACCACGCCTGAGCTACAACGCAGCTATATGGAGCAATCTATCTCTTCCTAAATGTTTATTTTTATCCCCACTTTAGACCATATTAGTGCTTAAGCTGTCTAAGGTTTTATACTCGTATTTTACTTGGGAGCCATTAACGTGAAGGTCTGGGCTCAACTCCTAGTGGGGGCGAAGGGGGTGGTTTCTACATGATTTTATCTCAATCCAGCTCAGATGCACTTCTTCAAAGCTACCCTTCTTTTTACAACCCCTTAGTTTAATTGATTAATATTTCGTGTATTAAATAAACAAATTAAAAACTTATGCCTATGTGTTAATGCCCTGTATGCATATATTGTTTTGTACTCCGCATATTACTGCTCGTTCGGTATATATGTAGAATTTACAATAATACGGCAGGATTAGGAAAGGTATAATATAGAATAAATGTACCCTATTGGTGTAGACTGAGAGTGGGGAACCTTTTAGGAAAACCTCTCCCAGTAAACTCGTCTGAAATTCTAACCCCGACCTCCCGAGGAGTCAGTGATAAGCCATACTACAGTAGCCCCATGGCTTCTTTGGTGCTGACTGACAGCCGACTTCAGATGGCTTTAAAAAGTTACCAGACCAAATTACGTATCCCTACGCCGAACCAGATGATCCACAAAAACATGTGTTTAGCAGCTGTTACTTTTGACAGTCAAAATTTAGGTATATAACTAAATGTTGACAGTCAGAAGTCAGCTGTGAGCTGTCAGTCAGCACCAAAGAAGCCATGGGGCTACTGTAGACGAGAGGGATGCTTTTAACCTCGTGCCCACCAATGCGGGCTACTAACATCTGATTTAACAGAAAAATAAGTGTAACAATTTGGAGAAAAAACATTGTAGCTTGGAGAGGATATGAACCCGCATTTCCTCGCAGAAAGGATGGGTAAATCACACGAAGAAAGCCAGTCTCAAGTGTATTGGCTGAAATTAGAACGCCTACCTCCTCGTGAGCGGTGACCAAGCTAAAAACAAACCAATATTCTTAGGCCGGTCATCCACCGGTGATGAAATCTACGCACTGAGAACTTCATCCATCACACCCACCTCACCGGTTGACTCAAAATCAGTTCTATACCACAACTCAAATGGTCGTTCACGGAATTTCTTAACCACTAATGAGCAAATAAACCCAGAGGGTGGGGAAAACATTTAAATTCTATTGGCTAATCTTGGTTTTTGCACAAGATGCTAAACAAGTACAACTTTAGTAATATAATAATTTTTTACTGACCATTCTCGAAGAATATGCTGCTTATACACGAAAAGGTTTCTCCCAAACATGACGTGACAATATTTTCTCAAATCTGACATGTAGTGCAACTTCTATTTTGATTCATCGCACTGGAATTAAAAGGATCAAAAACAAGCATCAAGTGCTCAAAGATAAAAAATATAATTATTTAACTATGTTTGACCCGATTCGGTGGACGCGTGGTCTAGGGTGCTACTCTCACAGTAGATTAGACTGCCAACGACAGAGATATCGAGGTTCGAATTTAGGTCGGGTGTACTGAGGGTGGTTTTCCCAAAATGGTTTTCCACTCTCCCTCTCTACAAATGTGGGTAAAATTCCTTTAAAACCTTCCTAATTCCTAAAATCATTCGCGTAAATTAATACGTAAGCGTATAACCCGATCGGTTAGTAAGACACTGTGCTAAAAAAAACTGTGTTTAGAATCAGATACATCATTGGTAGATAAACTGTAAAGGAGCAGGATGATCTGGTGGTATAGGGGTAAGGTGTCGGACATCTGTGCTGGGTTCCGGGGCTCAATCCTCGGTACCGGCACAGATTTATCTGATTAACAAACCCTTCCTTCACCTCTGACAAGACGTGTATTAATCACAACTTGTGAATGTGGTGAATGCCAGGCCTCCACCGTGGTTTGGATCCCATGTAAACTGTAGGTCCTCCTTTTCATCTCACAATAACTCTACCATCTCACATTAGCGTAAGTACGTATAACCCGAACGGGGAGTAAGACGCGGTGCTAATAATAATAATAGTAATAATAATAATAATAATAATAATTTGCACCTCAAAGTAGGAATTTAAAATTTTTGATTAACTTTTTTTTAAATTTTATTACACATTGGGTCGGAATAAATAAAATGAAGAGTTTTTTCCTATGTGTTTAAGGAAAATAAAAGCGTTTACTGGGGTAACCATGCAATTCAATTAATTGCGTGGCTACCCCGGGCAACTTCGGATACTTCTGCTCTAGTAATAAATACATATGGGCGAGGGAATTTACTATTTACTTTCAAGTAGGAAGTGCCAGTTAACTGTACCCACTAAAAAGCTGCAGTGACGCTTCGCACGTGACGGTACACGGATGTATTGGGAAAAGAGAAATAGAAAGAAATAGGACACTCTGACCGGTTGAATAGCCGGCTCTCCTTCAGAAACCGCCGTCCGCATACCTCCACACCTCGTACTGAGTCATTATGTAGAGACCAAAAACCAGAGGTAATTCCTTTAGGATCACAACACCGTGTTGAAAGAAATACAATGTGTGCCTTAAGGTCTTAGCTCAGGTGCACACGAGTGACTGTGGTGTTGTTGCTTGATTTGGGGAGGTTTTTGGTTACAGATTGCCTCGCAATCGGTGGGACGTTCTTTGTATCATTCCCCGTGAACACAGGCCTTACTGAGCTGATTACTTATATCAGCACACCACTTACAAACTTATCTTGCTCTCCAACGTCTTAATACGCCAAGGCTAGCCTAATTTAGTTTTACGCCAGTAGGATGAGAAATGTATGATCTAAAAGAACTGTACTCGAATTCACGTGGATGGATGATAGAAAACCATTTTGTAAAAAAAAAAAAATCAGCTGAGTTTCAAATGCAGGCTCCCCGGCACCAGAAAAATAGACTATACGAACCTGAGTTCAAGTCCAAGTGCCCACCAACGCGGGTACTTACAAACTAAAGACCCTTATATATAGTCCATATTCGTATTGTCCTTAGTGCGCAGTCCGTCAACAGTAAACAATTCCCCCCCCCCAGAAACCTTATTCTTAAGTCGATATCTCGTAACACCCCCATAAAAGTTGGATCAACTTTAAAGTTTCAAGGATCATTGTTACGGAATTTTACGGAGAACCAAACACCGGCAATCAAATCTATATCAACATTCTAATTAGAAACAAATTAAAAATAAAATTAGTAAAAACATTCATTGTGGCTACAGAATTATACTAAAATAGTTTAATTTCGAAAAGTTTGTGTGGAAAAATTCCTTTTAATGAAAAAAATAACGTTGAGTACTATAAGGATAGGTGGTTATGGATTATTTTGACAAGGCTTGATTTAAATTAGTTATATATATATATATATATATATATATGTCGTGGCGTCGATTCCAGGGTTGGGTAAAAAATTATTTATATTGAGGTTTCCCCTGAACCATTGATGAATTGATGCTGAAGGACTGTTTATTGTGTCTGCTACATGGTTAAGTTGATTTTTTTCACGTCCTACTACCCATTCTGAGTATACGCATACACTATATATTAATCAAGCTAATCGACTAGGGATGGTAATGGTAATATTTAGAGGAAATGTACCCGTATTTTCGCGGTGAGAGAGAGAGGGAACCCGTTTAAGAAAAAACACCCTCAGTACACCCGGACGGGATTTGAACCCAGATCTCCTCGGCCCTAGGAAACCATACTGAGTAATCTTTACATTTATAACGAGTGCCCACGGATATATATATATATATATATATGTATGTATGTATATATATGCAGATATATAACCCGCCCTTCAGCATCATTTCATCAAAGTGTCAGGGGGAATCCCAATATATTATAGCGTTTTCACACAAACCTGGAATCGACACCATGACCCTTAGCTCGATAGGCAGAAACTTTATTGATTGAGCTAAGGTGTCGTATTATATTCAGTACAAATACCTAGTAACATGTGAACGACCGACTACCATAGGTGTAGGAAGCTATAACTAGAAATAATTAATCAAACTTGTGCGAAACATGAAGATAGCGCAGGTATTAAATTTTCACAAATTTTAAGTAAAGTATTCTGAGAACACGCTCATAAACGATTAAAGTATTCCGAGAATATTGCAAAAGTGAACGTTTTATCATTTAAACAAACAGAAAACCAAATGCTTTTTATTTTCCTCAACAACAAAATTAGTAAAGTAAATTATGTAATGTTTTGTATGATTTTAGAAAATAAAAACAATTATGGTGGTGTGGTCCAAAATTTCAAATGTTTTCATTTATATGGCCATACAATTTTCTAAAAGGTATTTTAATTATTTCTTATCACTTCCCAAAATAAGAAATAAGACAACGGTTGTGTGTAAACTATACCCGTGTTTTCATAGTAGCAACTGCGTTAGCATAGGCGTGCACAAAAGGGTCAATGGTGGGGGTTTCCTGTTAATAGGTATATATATAGGGTCAAATAGGCCCTGTTGGTGTTAAGTTTACTTAAAATAAAATACAAATCCGTATATTTGAATTGTAGTTGCAAAAAAATGAATACATAAATATAAATTAAGTTTTAATTTAGTAAGCGTTCTATAAAATATCAATATTACGTCTGCCCCTCTCCTAAACATTATAGATCTCTATGCCACATCCTAAAATTACCTTCACCCCTATACAATTAGGTCCACTGCCTTAAACTTACGTCAGACCCACCCCTTATGTTATGTTTTCCTCTTACTAAAATTATATTCCCTTCCCTAAAAATAGGTATTACGTCTCCCCCATCCCTCCCTTAAACATTGTTTGTCTCATTAAACCTTATGTGGGGTCCCCCTCAACATTATATCTGCCCCCCCCTCCCCCCACTCCTCACCTAAACATTATATCTGCCCATACCTATGTGCGCGTTATAACTACCCCTTCGTTTACAGAATATGTCTCGCTGGTAAATAAAGTACTTGGGGGTACGTAGCATCGGAAGTGAAGATCAGAGCGTGGTGAGGTAGAATTGTGATGGATGGATGGATGTACACATCTTTGATCGAACATTCTTCTCATTGAAAGTATTCTATGATCAAGCTTATGGAGGTTAAAGCTAACTAAAGAAAATTGTATCTTAAGAGAAGATAATTCTTTGGGCCTGTTTACTTTCGAAGCAATCAAAGTATCACTTTTATTTAATCACCACGTCAAACTAACGGTTCAAGAATTGATTGTATATATACTAGATATACATTCAACGGTTCAGGTTAGGCCTATATGATAATTACTCTAACGGGATAGGGATGAGGAAGGAAGGATTTTAGAGGTAGTCTATCCACATTTCCGTGAAAAGAGAGTTTAAGAGAAAAAAACACTCAGTAGATCTGGCCGGAATTCTAGCCCCAACCTACCCGTCTCCAGCAGGCCAGTCTAACACAAGAGGAACGCCTTAGACCATTCGGCGATTAAAATTAGCCCCCAGTTAAGAAAAATACGACGGGCATTCACACACAGTCATTGTGTTCATCCTTATTTTGAGGTTAACAAACAAAATATTATTATTTTCATAAAATGGTTTGTGTGCGTATTAATTAAATATTTATTGTATATTTGAAACATTTTTTTAATAATTGTAAATATAGCCATAAAATAAATTTAAATAAAACCATTTATATCACACATTAAAAAAACTATATTTAATTTTATTTTTGTGTGAAAGACAATTTCAATTTGCTAATTTAAGATTACCAGTATATTTTCTGTACATGAAGCTGTTCTAACACATCAATGAAAGCAAGGACCTGCTTTAAAGCAATCACCAATACCAAAAGTGAATTATACTAACACGTGTTTTCAGTTCATATATGTATGTATGTTATGTATGTATGTATGTATGTATGTATGTATGTATGTATGTATGTATGTATTGTATGTATTGTATGTATACATGTATTTATGTATGCATGTATATATGTATGTATACATGTATTTATGTATGTATATACGTATGTATGTGTGTATGTATATATCTATGCATGTGTATGTTTGTTATCGCTAGAGCTCTAAATGGAAATTAAAAAACCTAGACCCACTTCGGTGGCCGCATAGTCTAACGCGCTACTCTAAACAGAAAACTAGCCTGTCTATGACGGTGAGATTGAGGTTCGAATCTCGGTTGGGTGTATTGAGGGCCTAAATGGTTTTCCACTCTCCTTCCATGCAAATGCGTGTACACCTCCTAAAAATGTAGTCTTCCTAATCCCTAAAATCATTAGCGTAATTAGTACATAAGCGTATAACACGGACGGGAAGTAAGACGTGGGTCTAAGAAAGTAAACCCCTAGAGAGATAAAACTTAGAAAGTGAAACTTTGTCAAAATGTACTAAGGACTTGAAAATGTGTACAAAGGCGGTGGTTTGTTTACTTTTACATATATTGCAATACCTTAGTACCAAGAAATCAATCAAATGTAATCTCTATACACACGTAGGTGTACATAAGGAAATATTAATCGTGTTAATATAAAAAAAAGCCAAAAAGAAAGAAAATTGAGATTTAGTATAAGTCAACGTTCAGTAATAGAAGGAAACCTCAGTTTTTAAATATAATACAATCCTTAAGTCTTACATCACGTGATCCCCAAACTTAAATATTAAAATATGTTATAAGACCGTTAACTTCCCCAGGGTAGTACCGGGAGCCTGCAGATATTTGATAATACTTTTGGGGGTTCGTGGGGGGAGGGGAGGGGGGTTTGACCATTAATAATCCCTCAATACCCCTTGGTTATTATTTAAATTTAATCAGTAAGATCAGTTTAATCGGAATCCAAATGTCACTAGCAATAAACAGTAAAGCACTTGAGAATGTGATTTGAAACCAAGAGACCAGTGGGACGAACGTGAGAATTTCAATAGACTGAAGGAAGGACTGGCGCATGCGCAGGATCAACTTATATATATATATATATATATAAGACAAGGGAACGTGTTTTGGCGTCGAGCATGACTAATTACATTTTATTGTGCTTTAAAGCGTCAAAAAAAACATAGTAAAAAGCGGATTGAGTCGCGAGCAAACAATAACTCTTTGCTTCAGAATGTTTTTACCAATCAGTGTGCACCCAGGCTAAGAGATCTACTTCACAGTAACAGATGGGGCTGTCACAGAGTCCCGATCTGTAAGAACCATCGTTACTGACAGCTACATAACCAATCACAGCTAGACAAATAAATGAATGTCAACGATAGTTTAGGAAATAATGGCCATTTTATAAACATATCATATTTTCATTTATATATTTTAATTTGCAACAATTCCGCTTCAGTGGTCGCAAAGTGTAAGACGTCATTCTCATTGATTGAATTGCTGGTCAATAACGGGGATTTAGAGGTTTGAATACCAGTCGGGCGTGCCGAGGTTAATTTTTCCTACTTTACCTTCACAAAACTACGGATACATTTTCTATAATATGTACTTTTCTCATTCCTACCTAATATGCGAATAAACTCAATAGAGACCCGGAGAGCAAAAAAAAAAATAAAAAATAAAAAAAAATTAGCAATTCCCTGAAAAATTTAATAACTTAAGGCTATCATTATTTTAAACAAAAACATAAATAAAACATAATATTTAGAAAATATTGATTGTATTTCTCGAATTTGCTGAAATTATTTTATTTCACGGAGTATGCTTGGACAAAAGGCAATACCTTCCCGATTTTTTCACCACGTTTCACTAACCGTTCAAGTTCTACATTAATAACGCTTATGTCGTAGGTATGAATAAGGTAAAATTTATAGTAAATTTACTCGTATTACATGGAGGCAGAGTGGGAAACCATTTATTAAAAACTACCCTCAGTAGACCACGTGCCTACATGCGTGGGTTTCCCATTATTTGACACGTTCTCGCGTGATTAAGGATATAAAATGTGTGCATTAAATTACACATTAGGTACATTAAGGACCATGAGGAAACAAAGTTTACGGAGTATATTGACGTGGTCTTAAAACGAACCATGAATTCAACTTTTACGATAGACTCAACTGTTTTTGTCTGAAGGTAGTCTACTCATATTGGACAAGCTACCACTATGCAAATCTCGCCAGCAGGGATAATGAACGAGGCTGAGTTGTTGATGGCAGACAAAAGACTAATAAATACCCGACAAGTCCCATTCAGTAGCACGCGTCGTTTCGTGTTTTATTTTCACACACAGGCTGAAATAATAAAACATACGGTGGTATACACACAAGTAAGAGCCGTTACGTGATAGAGAATCGTGTCTTCCTCTCGAACTTTCTATCGTTTTCATACCTCACTCTTAAACGGCGTCAGTAATGGTGTAGTGTTGTGTGTCAGCCGCAACTTTCTTTCAATTCAATGTTAAACAGGCAATCTTTGTTCCATTATCGAACAAAACAATTGCGGAGGGAACAACATTTCCTGTGCTGATCGCTTGAGTAAAGGTTCAATGACTCGGTTCAAAATCACGAAATATGAGATGTTATTGTTCTGCCGACAGACTATACGAGGGAAGAGTAGGAAAGTGCTCCCTGTGCCCTACCGTCCCCCCCTCCCCCTTCCTTAATACTACTTTTAAAGATACAACCAATTTTTTTTTAAATTGCCTTTCAGAACGCTCTTTTTAAGACAATCGGGATTTACATTAATTTTGGTAAACAATGCTACCATGAAAAGTATCACGCTTACCTTTCCATGTTCAACCATGTCGTAGTTTATATAGTAGGGTCGTAGTGTAATCCGTCAAGGACAGACTGCTATCTTTCAGGGTAAATGAAGTGTACACCTTACAATTAATGTTAATAGGTTTTGTGTTCTGTTCTTACTATAAAAACCAACAATTAAATTTATATATAAAATAATGGACTATTAATGTGTGAACGTAGCACCCCCTCCTCTCGTCCCCCCTGCGGGTATCGACAAAATAAAGCTGTCACGCACTGCTTGAACTAATTATAAATAGTTTAAAACTGGTTTGGTCGAAATCGGATAAGAAACGACCAAGTTAAGAACCGGACAATATTTCGATCTTTTTGTTTTATTAAATAGATGGTAAACTATAACAATTGTTCCACCAATATAGGTGGCTAAGTGTAGAAGGGAATAAGTCTCATCTGGTTTTCTGATGACTGAAAGGTAACTTGATCTAAATGCCAGTTAGGTGTTTAAAAAAATTGTTTCCTACTTTCACTCCACGAAAATTTGAGAACATTTCCTTTACATTCTACCTTCCTCGTGCTTACTCCTTTGATCCAACTAATTGCGGATAGCTTGGGTGGATATGTGGTTCACAAATAAAAAGGTTGTGGCTACAAGCGTGGCAACGTTGAATGAATTCAATCTTTAACTACCACTATGTTCTGTTTAAGTTAATATATTATATTTCAGGGTTTTTTTTAAAGAAAAAGAATAGTTAATCAACAATAATGTACTCACTTAAGTACATTAAAATATTCAAACCAATGTCCTTAATAGGCTTAGTAATTAATTATGGTATTTGGCTGTTTAATGAAACTCTAGACATTGTAGAAGGACAACAATTGGGTTTGTAGAAATGTGATAAATTATTATTATTATTATTATTATTATTAGTACCTAATTTTACTACCGTTCGGGCTATACGCACTTAAGCTAATGTGAAAAATGGTAGGGTGATTGTGAGATGAAATGAAGGACCTACAGTTTAACGTGGAATCCGAACCATGGTGGAGGCCTGGCATTCCCCACATTCACAAGATGTCTTGTCAGAGGTGAAGGAAGGGTTTGGTAATCAGATAAATCTGTGCCGGGACCGAGGATTGAACCCCGGCCGCCAGTATAGAAGTCTGATACCTTACCCCTAGACCACCAGGTCACCAAAATGTGATAAAGCCAGGACATATATGAATTATGTGTTTTTTACATCACAGAAATGCTCATCTGTTCTTAAATTCTGTCAATGATCCACTGGTTAAGGAAATTATTTTTTTATAAGTCGGTTCTTGGTCTTATTTGGCTATTTTGGATTTTTAAGTAATATTTTCTTGTTTTGCTTAATTTTTTAGTTATAGTAAAGTATATTTAAGCCATTTGAAGTCATTTGTTGAATAAGTTACATTTTAAAATACCTGCGATGTTTTATAAATGCGTAAATAAAGATATACAAAATTTTAAACCCCAGTTGTCTAAATAAGAAGAAGACAATTTAGTCAATGAACTTTGTTATCCTCTTTCTTTACCTGTACGGTTGGAAAATAGACCCACTCATTCTTAAATTATTATTAGTATTTTATATCTATATGGGACAGGCGAAAACAAGACATATATTATCTAAAAAATCAGTACGAGAAAGGTACGCTATAAATACAAAAGTATTAAGTATCTGCCTAAAAAGAGTGTGAGAAACCACATCGATTATCTTACAACACTTTGGAATATAAAGAAATTTGAAAGGTAGTGTAGAACAAGAATTTTTTTGTTTTTCAATGCGTCTTACTACTAGTCCGGACTATCCAAATTTAACTACGCTAGTAAGGTAGGGATTAGGAAGGTATAATTTAGAGATAATACACTCCAAATGTGTGTGGAATGAGAGTAAGTAGTAAACCATTTAAGCTCGCCTCGGTGGCGTAATTAGCTAACGTGCTAGTTTCGTGTTGAGCTGGACTGACGAAGACGGGGAGATCATGGTTCAAATCTCGTTCGGTTGAAATGGGGGTTGTTTCCCTAAATGGTTTTCCACTCTCCCTCCACAAAAATGAGGGTTCGCTTCCTCTATATTCAACATTCCCAATTCCTAACCCATTAACGTAATTAGTACGTAAGCGTATAGTCCGAACGGGTAATAAGACGCGGTGCTAAGTATTATCATTAATATTACTATTGATTACCAAACCGTTCCTTCACCTCTGACAAGACATCTTGTGAATGTGGGGAATGCCAGGCCTCCACCGTGGTTCGGATTCCACGTTAAACTGTAGGTCCTTCATTTCATCTCACAATCACCCTTCCATTACACATTAGCGTAAGTGCGTATAACCCGAACGGGTAGTAAGACGCGGTGCTAATAATAATAATAATAATAATACTATTATTGAACCATTTAATACAAAATACCACCAGTACAACCATTCGCAACCCGAGAAATGATCTACTGCGTCATTGGTAGTCCAATCTATTGGAAGAGTGATGCCTTAGAGCAGGGTACGTAAACTAATAAAAATCCTATTTAAAATTATTATGTAATACATTATTTTGGTTTTAATTTATTTTATATGTAGATTATAGAATATGTACAACTTTCATTATACTCCAACCACTTTGGGGATACAAAGTTGAGGATAAATTATATCTGGGGGTACGCGAACAAATAAGGTTGATTACCATGGCTTAGACCTATTGTAATTTCTAATAAATTAACGTTTTCTTACCAGACGTCTCTGTATAATAATTTATATTAATCTGTAAATAAATTGACGTTATTGTAGAGATACCGATGTCAAAAATGTTTAAAATGTCGCTGAGCTTTATTACAAACCTAGTGATGTGGTGATTTTTCACCTTGGTACGAAGACTGGTGCTATATAAAAGTTATAGAGGTTGTATTTTTTTTAATATTACTAAAATCCTATCAGAATTTTAAAACAAATTATAAAATTTCATTTAGATGGGTATTTTTGCATATTAAATGGTCTAAAAATGTGTTTATATTATTAAATATATTAATATATCAATAAAAATCTGACATGTATTAACGCGTTGTCCAAATATAATAGTGATTGATGCCACCAAAGTATTACAGATAATTGAAGCTGCATTCCTAATTTAAAAAAAAACTTTTACTGGGTTGGGAAGAAAACACTTTTGGATTCAGTGCATATCGTTAGCCAAGGAAATCTTTCCAGTTTCACTTCTGGCACCACGTGCGTCAAAGCTTTACCTGACATGAGCTGGGACCAGTGGCGTGTTTGTGGGTTTATGGGCCGAGTTGAGTTACCGGCCGGCAGATAAATCAGTAGAACGCTCGAGGCATGACCAACAGGAATCTTAATCCGCCTTCTAGAGGGCAGTCACCACGTAATGTTCGTAGTTTCACCGCCGAGAGAAAATTATTTCTTTCATTGCGTCATAAATATGAATGCTATAATAATTTTGACGCACTTCATTTAGTGCTTGGGCGTGTTGACATGAGTTAAGGCACAATACATTTATTATTATTATTATTATTATTATTAGCACCGGATCTTACTACCCGTTCGGGTTATACGCACTTACGCTAATGTGTAATGGTAGGGTGATTGTGAGATGAAATGGAGGACCTACAGTTTAACGTGGAATCCGAACCACGGTGGAGGCCTGGCATTCCCCACATTCACAAGATGTCTTGTCAGAGGTGAAGGAAGGGAATACATATATTATTTAAAGAAAATTTGCAATAGTTCAGGTGAATATCTTTGATGACCTAAAAAATTATCTATGAAATTACCTAAAATTTCTTAAGAGATAACTCCAAATTTTCAAAAAGATATTAAAAGTAAGAACAAAGTCCTTAATAAATGCACATGACTAAATAAAACAAGCATTTAACAAATTTAAAGTAAAATATAAATATATACCATATGCAATAGAGAGAATTTTAAGGCTAGAATTTTGCATTCTAATATTGATTTTCAAATATCTGCTCCCTTCGCAACCCTCTCCAGCTTAGTCTCAGCGTCTCACCAGGAATGTGTATTTTCCATCATACAAGCAAAGAGGATAAAAAATTCATGGCCTACATTAACTTCTCATACATATAAGTGTGGGTTTAAAAAAAGTACGTATAAAATGTTGATAGTATTTAGACATATACTTATTCAATATGAATGCTTTAACTCAAAATAGCTCAATTGTTTTTAAACGAGTCATAAAGCATAAAAATAAAGAAGCAGATCAAGAAAATATGACCTATAATTATAAAATGACAAAACACCTGTAAAATATATATTTTCACAACCAAGCAATCGTGAAAATAATGTATGTACTTTGAAAAATGTATGTGACGAGAAAAAAAGTTTATGTGGTTTCATGTATTCCACTTTTAAAAAAGGGGGGAAGGAACTGGAACCAGTGACACAGTTTTACCATATTTTAAAAACTACAACAGAATTTAAAAGACAAACATTAAAGTGATCCGGATTCCAATGTTGTCCAATGAAGAATGCAGAAAACTGCACTTCAATATTTTTTTTCTAGTTAGAGCTTAATCCCTTTGGGCGTAGACTGTCTAATTTCCCGGTTAATCAGCCGTGAGATTGGCTCTTAACAACTTTTTTCTCGTCCCCACGTCTTACTATATGTTTAGGATACACGCATAGTAATTAATTTATTGGTGTAGGGATGAGGAAGCATTTTAGAGGTGATCTACCGGCATTTGCGTGAAAGGAGCGTGGGAAATCATTTAGGAAAGATCACACTCAGTAAACCCGAACGGGATTCGAAAGACAATCTCCCCGTTTTCATCAGGCCAGACCAACACGAGATTGATACCTTAGATAATTCGGCCCCTGAAGCGGGTATTAACCACTATTAATATGATATTTGAGATATCTATATATTAAACATATAAAAACCATTACTAGTCAGCTCTACTTAGCAAAACATTTTTATTAATATGAACAATCTTCTTAAAAAATCACTATGTTTTTTAACAAATTATCAATGGATTGTTCGACACCCTAGCTCAGTCAGTAGCATGTCTGCATGCCGAGTTAAGGGTCCTGTGTCAATTTCCCGGCTGAAACAACTAGTATATATGGGCACGCAGACCAAACGCTAGGATCAACTGGTATAGTTTGTCATGGGACGGGAAGCTAGTAGGTTCGAATCTTGGCCGGGAGTTTTGAGTATAGTATTTATTACATGTTTTACTACTCTCCCTACAAGTAATTGTGGGTACATTTCATCATGTCTAACCATTAGTGTAATTATATGTGGATAGTACTGTACATACGGGTAGTTAGTTAGAAGTGGTTAAAAAAAGTATCAGGCCTACAAACAAAAATGCATACAACCTTGGATACTTTTATAGTACAGATTGCAAACATGAATTTTGTAGTTTTGTGCTATAGCACACGATTTCCATGACATTTAAATTACATCAAAGTTAAAACCTTTACGCCAAGTATTATTCTGGAAAACCTAACCTAAAGGATAGGCCTACGTTGATGAGCTAAATAAATATTGGAGGAAATACTATGTTTTCTAAAATTAATTCAACTTTGATTGTATTTATTTTGCTAAATTAAACTATTATGTGAATAGTTAAAACTATTTTAATAGTGATTTAGGTGTGATCAAACGTGCTAGAATTACTTGTATCATGTTATCTATTTTTGTTTGTGATCCGTTTAAACTTCCTTGATCAACATTGGTTTTATTCTGAAATAAACATTGTTTGGGAGCTTCATTAATATTTATAAATGTCATAGAAAATTCTTCAAAACTATATAGCGCCAGCCCGCAAGCAAGCTATACCAACCTAGTGGCCACAGCATGTTTGCATAGAGGGTGCCAACATTTTGAGGATAGATGGTGTAATGAGGTCAGCACAGTGATCCCTTCGGCAGTTAATATCAGTTTTTGGATGGCAGCCACTACTTCTTTATTTAAAGTAGCTCCTAACAATTTTAGCTGAGGTTTATTAATTTTTAATAGTAAATTATCAAAACTTCAATAAATTTAATCGTGTTTTAAAATAACGAGAATATTGGAGAAGGTTACTCGCAATGTTTTTTCTACATCAGAAGTTTTTTAATGGTTAGCCAAAAAATAGATAAGTAAAAAATAGCTCATAATTAACTTTAAAACACCTTAAATAATAACATTTAAACCTAAACATAAAGTATAGTTATAAATAAAAGTGAAAAATAAGTTTGAATTTTTGAGTTAGGTATTATTTATTTAAAAGCGTTAAGCAAGATGAAACTGAAAGATACCACTTGGATTATATTTGCTTGTTTAGTTTAGTGAATTATGTGTTCTAAATGATAAATTCATATTATAAAATATACTGGAAATACTCGTGTGTGCCTATAAAATAAACTAGTTTATTTTACGTTCACAATATCAAGTTACAACACAGTAAAATGGTATTACGTAAAATACTAATGTAGAGAGAGACTTGAGAGATGGGAGAGAAAAGAAACCACACGACAACGTAAATGTTGAGTTTGGAACAACCACAATTTTTTAATTTTCCAAGATACAAGTAATTCGATTGTGATTAAATAATACAAACAGACAAAATTTATCATTATTTACCCAACCACATTATTTTGAGTGCTAATTAACCTTAACTATATGCTTCTTATTAATAATTTATAAATTGATAGAGAATCAATGAGATCATTTAAGATTAAATCGGCGTTGTAATTTAAATTTATATTTTGCGCTAGCTATACATATGCCACTTTTTTATTACTACATACTAGTAAGAAGTAATGGCTTATATACATGGCCATGTCCAGGATGTTCTTTCCAACTTCAATATCAAAATTAATTTATTTCCAATATTTTTACAAATTAGCAAAACAAAACAATGAACACATCCTCCAAAACCACAAATGGTGTTGGTGTAGTTATTATATTTATTTAAATCCATAGAAACAAAATGATAACTAAGAGTTCTTTAAAAATGGTTAAAGAGAGTATTATTTATATTGATTGTTATGACTCTTAAAAATATAAATACGACAATCCTTACCAAATCATTGTTGCCTAATTTCCTTCATTAACAATTTCCACTCAATTAGCAATAATGAATGGATAGTCATTTATTTAAACTCTCCACATAATTTATTAACTGTTATATAAACTATTACTTTATTTGCCATTCTTTGTTTTAGGAAGGGAGTGGGGATTGGTATCAACCTAAAACCCCATCCCTTGGGTATGATTATTTATTTGTATTTCTGAAAGTAACAAATTGCCATTAGGCTGTGGAAGTGATTTTTTTCCCCTCTATGGCCTTGGTATTTTGTTTACATCGCCTTCTACATCTCCCAAACAGCAGATGGTGCACTGACTTCCACTGACCGCAACCTTACAAAACAAAACACAAACGCAACTCACCCTGTTTTGTCGTATTGCCACATTGTCCATCCTTGCACTCCAATTGTTCACACTGCACAAGCAAAAACACTAAACAACAATGCAGGGTCAACACCACTGCTAAAGACGGTAAATACGACGGCGGCTTCATATCTGCGCGCTGCCCACGACACTTGACTCTTACGCGCACCGGTGGGACAACATCAACCAACAACTGACGATCGCTTACTGAAGCCCAGGTTTCCTAGCTGGCCTACATACCTGAGCACACTCCTGGTCTAACTGCCATAGATGAATAAAAGGAAGATCTCGTGAATACTGCTTCGCGCGAACCACTGTAGAGAACGTTCTTTTTCTTTGTGCACCATGTCTTACTGCCCGTCCGGGCTATCCGCATATTTACTCAAATGGGTAGGAATAAGAAAGGTGTAATTTTAGAGGAAATGTATTTAAACTTTTCCGAGGGGAGAGTGGAAAATTATTTAAGAAAAATTACCCTCATAGCCCAACCCCAACCTATCCCTCACCTGAAAACCAGATGCGCCGATGTTGACGCTCCAGCACATATTACACCGATGGGGCTTTGTTTTTTATTTAGTCTGTATTTATCTAAAGCACATTTTTATGAGAGTAAATTTATTCAAAATAATTATTTTAAATAATACAGACTCATCACACGATCTGGCACTTTCAAATGTATTTGAATAAATCGATATAAACTTGCTAATATCAACAAAGATCTTATCTTACAGAGTTGTCAACACCAACACCATTTGTCGAAAATATAATTTGCGAAACATATGACTTGGAGTATAAAAACACAAAGGTGGATATATTAATCTTATTCGACTTAAAAATAAATGGTGAGCTGAAAATAGTATTACTCCGTTAACGCATCTCTGTTGGTTTCATGTATGCGTATGGCCCAAACGAAACTAGCGGACTTGATGAAAGAAGCTATACAATATATAGCCTAGTTATAATAATAAGAACTCATTTAAGATTTGATTCCCCTGTGTAAATGGACGCGAGTACAAAATTGCGTGATAGACTGTCAAAATATAATAATTATACTATAGCAACTTTTGATCACTCTAACTTTCAACAAAAGAGTGCCACTGCTATTTATTTACTGCCCACATATTACTTACTACCTTCCCGGTTTATTTACAGTTATTTACACTAATTGGAGCCTTTTAGGAAGTGTTATTAAACACCTACATCGTGAAGCATCCTCTACATATAACTATTTAAACTTAAACATCTAATACTTGATTTCTAGAAAATGTATTTTTTCTATCGTAAATTTAAAAAAAGAACAAAGATTTACCCCAAACATAAATAATGGTAATGGTTTGTCAATAAAATAATACAAAAATTACAAATAATCAAAGATAAAAATGTATATAAACTAATATCTAATGAAAGGAAATGTATTAGGAACTACTTCCCATCCTGGATAAAAAGTGTCGTGCAGCAGTGGAGGAAATAACGTTATTATACTTGGTGGTTCAATTAAACCTGTAGCAACCCAACGTAACCATACTCAAGGGCCTGGGTTCACTAACGGTTATAAATCTGCTTTCAAACTGCACCTGCTTTGTTTGGTCAGTAAAAATTTAGGCGCATCTTTCAAAGTTGCGCCAGCTTATATAGATCCTCCTTTTACCCAAGAAAGGTAACTGTTTTTTTAACGTGTTTCGGTAGGTGTTGCAAAATGTTACTCCAGCGCAGTTGTGTATCTGGTTTAGTATGTGGAATGATTAACCGTACACGTTTCATTTAGAAGTTGACAAGAGTGAGTTCAGAGTACATTTAATATTTTTTTTAGCACAACGCCTTACTACATGCTCAGGCGTACGCCTATGTACTAATTCCACTAGTGGTTTAGGGCTTAGGAAGGCTTAATTTAGAGGAAGTGCACCCACATTTGAAAGGAGGGAAAGGTGAAAATCATTTAGGGAAAGCCACCCTCAATGCACCCGACTGGGATCGAACCCCAATCTCCCCGTCTTCAGCCGTCTAGTCTAACACGAGATTAGCACGTTCAACCACGCGGCCACAGAAGCGGGTTCCATTTTATTAATTGACTGTCTCATGTTTTATAACACTATTTTCTCTAGTTTTAAACTATTAGTTGTGGTACTACGACACCTCACCCCTGCATCTAATTTAAACGGTTACTTTTAACTTATTAATTACTATGAACTTAAGATCTACTTGTTTTTTCAGGTTGTGTTAGCAGTCAGTTTCAATGCCAAAGTATCATTTTCAATATCTATTAAAATATTTTATTTATAATTAAATAACCATCTTGAATGGCTGAATGGTCTAAGGCGTCACTATAATGTTAGACAAGCCTACTGATGACGGTAAGATCAAGGTTTCAAGTCCAGTAGGGTCTATTGGGGGACCCGCCTCGGTGGGCAGTTGGCTAACGCGCTAGTCGTGTTGAGCTCGACTGCTAAGGATGGGGAGATAGAGGTTCGAATCTCGCTCGGGTAAACTGGGAGGGGGTGTGTGTTTTCTAAATGGTTTTCCACTCTCCCTCCACGCAAATGCGGGTTCACTTCCTATTATTTAACCTTCCCAATTCCTAATCCATTAGCGTAATTAGTACTTAAAGCGTATAACCCGAACGGGTAGTAATACGCGGTGCTAAATAATAGTAATAATAATAATATATTGATGGTGGTTTTTCCTAAAATAGTTTTTCACTCTCCTTCAACAAAAATGCGATACATTTCCTCTAAAATGCTTCCTTTCACATCCCTTCTACATTAGAATATATATAATATATGGTTATAGTCTGAACAAATAGTAAGATGCGGTGATAATAAATATTTTTAATGAAATAGTTTAAGTTAGCAACGCATAATTGTTTGGTTTAATTTATTGACTATAAAATGTAAACAAAATTGTTCAATGAAAAATAAATATCTAAAAACAAGTTAAAAAATCTGATATCGGTAGTACTTATTTACAATTTTATTCATTTACTAGCACCGTGTATTACTTACTACTCGTTCAGCTATATAATATATGTAATATTATTTTATTTTAAATACTTTTTTTGGTCATATTTTATTACTCACTTGAGGTGTCCACATTTAATTACATTAATGTGGCAAGGATGAGTATGTACCCATAGTTGCAATAAGGGAGAGTGAGAAGCTATTTAAGGGAAAAACACCATCAATTTACCTAGTCAGGGTTCGATTCTCGACATTCCCGCCATCATAAAACAAAACTAGACGATCCCCAATAATCCTCGACTCTACAGTAGCATATTAAATAACAGTGGCACACTCGTAAATTAACTTGAGGGGAGGGGGGTATTTGATATATCGAAGTTATTACTTATGTACTTTTTTTAATGACAATTTTAAGGGTACTTTTAAAATATATAGCTGTAGATCTTTTGAAATTTAAATAAACCTGCTCTTAAAGTGTATCCCATGAATTCGACACTATGCTTTTCTTTTTATCAGCAACATTCAAACTTTTTTTTAGCTAACGTGCCTCAAAACTCTTTTTTGTAGTTGTAGATCCAATCTATTTTGAAACTATAATACAAATAGCCTATTAATGCTTTTTGACATTACATACATCTTCTTTATTAATAAAATGAAGAGTTTGTGTGTCTTTCATGAGCATTGCGCAATATCTACTGCATGCCGAAGTTTAAAATTAGTATCCCCTCTATACAAACATCTGAACCTTGAAGCCAGTATTTTACAATTTTGGCCAACTTTTTTTAATTAATCAAAGACTGGGTTGGAAGCAATAAAACGAAGAAATATTTTTCACTGTCGGATTTAAGCAAAGCGTTGCCTGGGGTAACCATGTGCGGGGGCGTTGCACCGGGAGGGTTTGGCGGGGGGGTCACCCTCCTTAATTTTGGTTAAAGGCTTGAAAGTGGTGAGTTTTGTCAGATTTGAGACCTTGAGTTGGGGAATTCTAGGCTTATTCTGTACCCTAGTACTTGCTTATGGAAGTCCTTAACCACATACTTGTACAGACAAATTTAAAATTTTCCAAATGTTGATCTCTACTCTACAAAAAATCCCTACTTCAAAAATCGTCAGATACTAAAAGGAGATTCCTTGTTTAGTAGATTGTATAAAACTTAGTTAATCAAATAGTCTAGTATCACCGTTGTCAGTAGGCAGAGACAACGGCCGGTGAGTGTATGCCGAATGCGGTATGGAAACGAATTATAAGAAAACACGAACTGCCCAGTAGCAAAATTTCCCTCAGCCAGCAATGCTTGAAGTGGCAGCATTGTCAACCAATGTTTTATTTATGGCTTAGTATATTTAGTTGTGACTTTAGTGGCTGTTAGACTGTAGCAATTTTATCATTCAAATTATCATCTGTTGTACAATCAATGCCTTAATTACGGCTTTATTAAATTTTGAAAGCATAAATGCAGTGAATGTTACCCAGCATTTTATTGTTTTCTTATCGAAAGCTCTGTCTGATGAAATGAGGACATCGAGGCTATTGTTAGTGTTTTACTTCTGAAATACACATTAATTTTGCTAGTAAGTATACTGTTGTATCTGATTTAATTGTTTATTAAAATAAACTTTCATGAAAGGAAATTAAATAGGCTCAAAGCAACAATGAAGGAAGAGGAGTAACTTAGGGATATGTTACATTGTTACAAATCTTTTAATTCTTTATTTGATTAAATAGGCTACATTAAACAAAACACAAGGGTTTTTATTCACCTTTTAACATTTTCAAATTTGGGGTACATTTTTTAATTCGTTATTTAATGTGTAATTTGCGTGAAATTTCGTATAACCATTATGTTTAGAGTGCTGATTTCGAATTTGTCTTCAGTTATTTTATACCATGATAGGGGAAACCCCTTCACTCTCACGTGCTAGGATATTGGTAGACAGGTATCAAAATACTGTAGAAATATCGATTAATTCCATTTTTTTATTGTTTTATTTTACAGCTGAAAATGTTTTCAAAAAACATAGCCAAATTACTAATTTGTTGATAAAGTGACGAGCGAGTTCTACATCTCCGGGAGCTTACTAGTTAAATATTGCTTCCAAGTTTGTTATAATAAAGCAGCGGTTTCCAACCTGGGGATCGCGGCGTTTTTTGGGTGGAGTCACAATATAAAGGTTTTAGCTTTATATTTACTTTTTCAAGGGTTTTAATCATTATAGGAAGATGCGAAATTCTAATAAAAATGTTAGTTGTTAAAGTGCTAAAAAACTACCAATTTACTAGGCGTACTCAGTTTTCTTTTAGCTATTCCATTCTGGTAGCGTCTTGTTGACTTGTTTACTGTGGCAGCCCTGTAATGCTGCTAGCATAAAATAAAATAATTCCACAACCCCGGGCTTGTTGATTCTATTTTACTACATATTAGTCACATATAATTATTATTATTATTAATTTTTAATAATTAAAACAAACATTAGTGGACATGAGGGTTTAATTTCATGCTCTTTTGGTTTTGTTTGTTGGTGAAGGGGAAGTAAGGATTTTATTTCTGTTCAGGGGTAGTTTATACTAATATCCTTCCATACAAATAAGGGTACATTTCCTCTAATTTTTACTTATTCCACTTGTGTAGTTAAATATAGGTAGCCCAGGCTGATAGTAAGACACAGTGAAAAAACTTCAAAACTAGTATTTGAACGCTTTTAAGTTATCAAAGGAACACTATAGCTGCAAATAGAAGAGTTGTGGCTATAAACTATAAAATGTGGTGACCCGCTGTAATAAAGTCAGTTATATTTTTTAATCTAGTATTCCACGATTTGGACGATATCTGCAAATCTAAATAAAGATATATATAAGTCCAATTGGATATTTAGCTCAGATTCAGGTAAACTGAAATAATAATAATATAAGTTATTTCCTTATAAACTAAAAAAACCATGTAGATTGAAAAATCCAGGATCAACAAATAAATTTTAAAATACAGTTACCTAAAAGCTTGGTTCACAAAGCTTGATAATCGCCCCAAATTTTAAAATCTACCAGGGAGCCTTAACCGTTGAATGTATATCTACATAGATATATATATATATATATGTATATATATTATGTATATATATACACACATTAAACGCCTTAACCTCTTCCGCCACTACCCCTCTCCCCCCTCCCGTTTTCAATATTGCCCTTGTACATTCTCTTTGCCACTTAACAATTTTTCTAATTACGAAATGCTTAGAGTTGGTAAAAACGCTGGTTCACCCTCCTTCCCCCAATATATTTCATGCAACGCCCCTAACCACGCAATGTATTGTCTGGTTACCCTGGGCAAAGCCTGGTACTTTAGCTAGTAGATTAATGTAAAAGCCATTAATGATTTATACAGCAATAGTAAAAATAGCTCTATATTTTTTAATACTAAACATTACTCGCATCGGTGGGCAATCGGACTAAATGTCACGCTCATAAAATTTATTTTACCGGTGACAGGAAAGTTGAGAGTCAAGTGTCAGCCGGGTGTGCTGAGGGCGTTTTTTCCAAAAAAAAAGTTTCCCAATCCACCTTCACGCATATGCGGGAACATTCCATCTAAGTTATATATTCCTAATTGATACCCTATTAGTGAAATTAAATGCCCATAGTCCAGATGGGTATTAAGGCATGATAAAACTAAACACTTGTCTGAATTATAGTTTAACTTCAAATGTTTAAAACTCTTACAAAAAAATATTTGTGACTTTGTGAAGGGGGGGGGATAGTGGTCCAAACTGCGGCCCCCTCTCCTCATTTTCCGATCTTCCCTCTGTGCACCAATTATAAATAAACTAGTTTGTTGTAACGGTCTGAAATGAATTGGTTTCGATCTGAAAGCCAAGTCAGCTAGTATTCCTCCACTCTTTGTTCCAAGACGCCTCCTCGTTCGGACACAACGAACCATTGGCGGGAGACGTCAGTGACGTGATCAACGCCTTTTTGTTTCTTTTTAAAATCTTCTTTCTTTCTTTTCTTCTGTTCACCTTCAAAAGAGCGCCAACAACCACTTCTTTTAAGCTCTACTGTTGAGATCAGCCAGTGGAAAAGAAAACAAATGAACGCAGAGATGGACGATTTCGCAGAACATCACATGCTTGCTCAAATGTAATATCCCATACAAATGGGCAATGTTTCTGTACGTAATCCAGTAATGAATTTTGTTAAAGTCAATCTTTACTGTCTAAACATACAGCTAGTCAGATGCAGATAGGAAGAAACCTTTTTTTGACACCTACAAAATCTCGTAAAACCATTTTTCATATGTAAACCATTTCTGTAGTCTCTAATATAAGTTAAGAATGTCCCTGAATTTAATGACAACTTTTTCTCTTTAGTTAAAAAGTGTATCATCTATTACCGCAATGTTCATGACAGATATTTAACAACTGTTGATATTATCATGTGAAGAAATTTTTATTTATTTTGTTAGCACCATTTTCTACTACCCACACGGGTTATACGCTTATATATTAATTTTAAACAGAAATGTTGAAACAATTTTTAAAAATCATTTACTTGTAAACTACTTTGAAATTATATGTTTTGATTATATTTAAGTTCGGTATATGTTCTTTAAAAAAAAATGCAAGTACTCATTTTAGATTAAATCTTAAGGCCCTTTTTGGAAAATTTCAATTTAAAAAAAAATTGTTATGAGTAAACTTTCACTAAATTGTATTTTTGTTTATAAAAACAACAAACAGCTATATATCATGCAAAATAATCACCAGATAGCAATTATTAACAAAACTGTCTTATTATTTCAAAAAAATTCTGAGTCAGTTATCAGTAAACTACTATTAAATTATTATATTTAAGAAAAACAAATATATTAAATTATATATATTGTGGAAATTTTACCAGATACCCATTTTGAACCCAATCGTTAGAACAATGTTCTGAAAACCAAGCACACATTTTTATTTCGAATACCATCCAAAGATATCCACTTTAAAACAAATTGTTGTATTTAAAAAAAAATGTACTTAAAAAAACTTTGTTAGTAAGCTACCCTTAACTTAAGGGATAGGGTCGAAATCAAAATCAAAATTGAATCTAAGCCCAGGTATAAACAAGGAAACAAACATAACTATTTTTTCACATTAAACTTATAGATTCACTATAATCTTGAAATTTCAAATGTTCACGACCATAATATTTTCTCTTTATATAAGATGGTAATAAAAGAACATCATGGCTCACTAAAGAGCATAATGGAAGGCACACTATCTCAGTAGATGTTTATTTTTATTATTCTATTAACGCAAGCTAGGCGCTATTTACGCTTTCAATTCTCAATTTTGTAATAGCTATACTAATTCGCTCCCTTTTCAATAATCTTTGATTTGGGTGTAGGTCTTTAATTCTTTTAGTCATCCAAAAAAATTGTAGTTTTCTATCTTTCTAAGAAGAAGGTTACACCTTTTTTTTTGTTTCAAACATGTTAAGATCCTGCACCCATTTCCCAGCACCCCTTCGCCCAATTTGGGAGTTTCTAATTTAAAAGCTTTTTTGATAATCTAGATTCTAAAGGTTCCCAAACTTTTAGCCTAGCGCCCACATCTGAGAATTGGATACTGACTACTACTCCTCTCTTACCACCCTATCCTCAAAAGATAAATGCAACAATAATGTTGAAATCAGCGATAATGACCTTAAATTCATGTTACATTGCACAGTACATTCATATTTAATTATTTCAGAGTATATAATTGGGTATATTATGAATGTATAAGAACATTTTATAAATGTTGATTAATTTCTTCAAGACCTTCTAAGGAAAATAATAAGTATCCAGAGGAGATAGGGAAAAAAATATTAAAAATTAAAAATAAAGTTTCACAATTTTATTTTTAAAAAAAGTTTAATTTTCATCACCTTTTTAGAGTCCCAAATCGGTCCACACTACTGATCAATAACTGCATTGAGTTTGATGATATTCCACCAAACAAGTGATGTCTTGTTCAATGTTGGTTAACCTTAGTCTAAAGCCACTTCTTTGTCAAATTTGAACTTTACTAGTGGGTCGTTGCAGCGATGGCTGCAGATTATTGTACTAAAAAGTATTTTGAACTATTAATTGGGAAAGGATCCATATGATAGACACTCACTCACTTTTTAGTTAAAAGTTTATTCGTCAGGCTATCAACTTTTCTTTGAAAAATAGTTTTCTGTGTGAAATTTGATTAAAAACGTATATTTTTCCTCTTCACGACCCAATGAGAACTTTAAAATGATCCCTCTCCCAGACCTCTATCTATTCGTTGCACCCAACTATACAAGTAACAATTATTATTGATTATTTTTAAACAAAGACAAAATTATTTACCAATATACAGCTAAACACAGATCATGGTTTCCATGGTGATGTAAACAAAGAATGATTGTACAGATGAACCACTGTCCACACAGAAGGAAAAGATGGAAAATTTGCTAGGAAAATTGGGTTTTAGTCTTAGCTCACATTTCTACCGGCATCCTGATTACTTAATCTTGAAACGAGTGGTCGTTTGTCAAATTCTGTTCAGTAATTTCCTCTTAATTTCCATTACTGGAAACGGGATTATAAAATTATACATAAAATAGAGAGAATGATAAAATGTGATAGTGAAAATGAGAGTGTGATTGTGTGTCACGGTGAGTGTGAAAATGAGACTGTGAGTGTGCGAAAGGAGTGTGAGAGTGAGAAAGTAAGGGAGGTGTGAGAAAGGGAATGTAAGAGACTGAGAATGGGCAATTGAGAGAGATAAAGTGAGTGTGAGCCAGTGATAGTGAGAGTATGTGTATGTGTTAGAGATAGAAATACTGGGAGAAGAGAAAGATTGTGTGTGAGTAAAGAGAATGTGTGTGAGGGAAAGAGATTGGGAGAGAAAGTAAAAAATGGTGTGTGAAAGAAAGATAAAATGTTTGGGAGAATGCGTGATAAAGTGTGAGAGAGTGTGTGTGAGAGAAAGAGAATGTGTAAAATTTTGGGAAAGATATTGTGTGAAAGAGTGATAAAATGTGAGGGTATGTGTGAGAGAGTTTGAGAGAGAAAATTAGAGAGGGCGAGATTAGTTTAGAGAGAGAAAATCAGATTGAGAGAGTTAGGGAGAGAGAGTTTAAAGGAGAGAGATTGTTTGAAAGGAAGAGTTAGAGAGAGAAACTAAGAAAGCAAGTTTGAGAGAGGGATAGAGTGGGTTTGAGAAACATTAAGTTTGAGATAGAGAGATTTTGAGGTGTAGAAAGTGAGACTGAGAGAGTGAGATCGAAAGAGAGTTTCAAATGATGAAATTGAGATGAGAAAGAGTTTGAGTCAGAGAGTTTGAGAGAGTTTACGATAGAGGGAATTTGAGAGAAAGAAGGTGCTCAAGAGATAGAGCGTTTGAGAAAGAGAGAGTGGTTGAGAAAGTGTGCGTTTAGACAGAGCTTAAGAGAGAGAGTATAATAAAGATAATAATGTGAGAGAAATTATGTGATAAAGAGTGTATGTGAGGGTAGAGAGTGTGTGAGAGAGAATGAGAAAAGCTTGTATTATGGAGTTTTTTTATTGTGTGTGTTTGTATGTGAAGGGAGAGAAAATGAGAGTGTGTGTGAGAGCGTGAGAGAGTGTGATAGAGAGAAAGAGAGAGAATTTGAAACTATAAATGTGGTACTTAAATATTACGGTACCTTGAAATATCATTCTCTGAAAATTATCAACATGGAAACATAGCTGAACCTATTGTATTTGTAAGAATGGGAAAAAATAGATGGGGTGCACAAAACATTACTTTTAAATATAATATCCTTCAAAATATATTAACTTAAGTATTTTTATTGTGTTACTATTTGCTAAAATGTACATCAAAACCTTTATTTGAACAAAACGAACACCAAAACTCATACTTAGACAGTTAAAATGGCTATTTTCAATATTATTCAAGAAAATTTTATTGTTTTTAAGCTTATAAATTATAATACTTACCAAAACATATTTAAACATAATTTTATCATGCACGAAACAAAACGTAAACAATATTTTTATTCAACAACTTAACTTTTTAATTTTCGGATTATGCTCAATATTATTGATTTAAATGTGAATTAATGATAAGACCATTCCAATAAAAAAATAAATGATTCCTCAGTTTAGGCATCTCAATTTAGATGTGCTAGGGTCATGTTAGCAATAATATTTTACTCTACAACAAAATACAACTTGGTTGTTAGTAACGTTAGACACAGTTTTATCAAAGATCCAGGCATGTATACGCCTCATGTAGGCCGTCGCAATAGATAACGATATATTGAGGTAAGTAACCTCTGTTAGAAAGCCTCAACTCGCACCAGTGGCGTAGGTACCTTAAAATTTATTTTGGGGGCACCCAATTCACCCAACCGGGATTCGAACCACGATATTATTATTATTGGCAGTCCAATCTATTTCGAGGGTGATGCCTTACGCCATTCTGACCAACGAAGAGAGTTGAGAGATAATTGATCAAATTTGTTATTTATGTCCAACACCTCTCCAATGATTTGTATTGTAGGTATTCAAAATATATTTTAAGCTTTTATTTAAAAAAATAGTAGCGTAAAGGAAGGGGGTAAATGCTCCACTTTCACACCTCCCCCTGGGTGTGTCACTTGAGTCACATAAGGAAATTAAGAAAATCATCAAACTAAGCTATGTTACGTCATGAAATATATATTTTTTGGTCAAACTATCACGAAGCTAATGTCAAATAAACACTATTTTACAAACAAAACACGATCACTGGTCCGTATTGTATTTTTGTTCATAAATTAATATTAGTACCTCACTTATTATTAGCGCCAGCTGTAAACCATAAAGATGGGGTAGGAGTGGAGTATTTTGCCTTTCTCCTCAAGTTTACAAATAAATATATAGTATATATAGTAGGGCGCCATTGTATGTCTGTGTGAATTATGTTATATGTTCAATGTCGTGTGTGTTGTCGAGAGCCCCTCGGGGCTGGTGTCAACTGTTATTTCCTATATGTTTCTCGTGTTTTTATTCATGTTTTTATATATATGTTTAAGTGAAAAATAAATAAAAACCTAACAAACAAACAACAAACAAATATATAGTAAAAATGAAGATAGGTCGATTGCATAGGCCAGATTAGGTGTATTATCGCTATACATATTAAAAGTTCTCTTAAAATTCCAAATGGGAAAGTAATCACATAGTATATCTTCAATACATTATAACCACCCTTCCCAAAATTAAATTCTGAGGGTCCCGTTTTACATTCATTAATGTTTCCGGCCAGGGTCAGTTTTTTATTCAAGTCATATATCTTTCCACTGCCATCTTGCTAGGCCTGTTGTAGCTTCATATACCTTATATTCTATCTTAAGACTATGATAGGCAGAACATCCAATCATCGGCTGTTAATTTATCAATGTGAAAGGGTAAACCCATATTTTCATCAACGATAAATTTTCGGCCATGTCGGGAATTGAAACCAGGGCCCTTAGTTCAATATGCAAACATGCTACGGACTGAGGTAAGATGCGGGTGTGCCGATGATTAACGATCTTCTGCTGGAAAAGCGCTGAGAATCGTGTTATTTTGAAACTAGTATTCTTTGCAGAAACTGTTCCAATGTTTACGAATTTAAATATACAGTTGAGTTTCGAAGAACGTGTTGGATTTGTAGTTGAGAGAAGGTTTTTTTTTTTTGTTCGACTCACAAATCAAACAGTAAAGATGGAAAGAGACTGTTTTGACAAAATAAACGTGTTTTCTGTAGTTTACGATGACTTTTATAGTTTCAGTTGAGGAGTTAGAAGGTAAAATTAATTTTCAAAAATATATTTTTAAACCATTCTTACTCGAAATGACGCATCTGATGATTAGTCATCTCGATTTCTACTGTATGAGCTCACGTAAGGTATTAAACCAAATTCTCGTTTCAAGAAAGATTCATGGCTGGAATGTCATGGCTACGTCATATTCATATAAATAAATATGTCAGTGGGAAAAGTAACTACAAATTTCAAAGAAATTCATTCATTCAGCTGTGCGTTGAGAAACCGATGACTAAGCGTTTCTGTACGTCAACTTTATTATTTATGTGTAAATATGTGTGTGTGTTTTTTGTGCTCATATTATATTTAATATCTTTTCTAGCCCATTTGAGACATTAGAAAGTTTAACTTTAGGGATGGGCGCTTTTTATTAAATATTAGAGAATAAGCTACATCAAATAGTTTTTTTTTTAATAAATCGAGAGTATAAATTTGATTGTAAGACTTAATGTTAAAATTTATTTCTAAGAGCATAATAGCTTTGTTACAGTTTTGAACACACATTGTTGTTAAAGCTCCGATATTATATTCAAAGCCTTTACGAATACATGCCCTCACTCTGTGATAAGTGATATATATGATAATTTACAAAAACATTTTATTTTCCAGCTACGGTATCCTCCAAGGGGGTCACTGATGTTGACTTCTCCTAACAACCATACAAACATGAAAACATGGGTTGATCCTAGCAACACCAGGACTTGTAAGAATGCCAACATTACTCCTTAGTCCTTACCGTGGTATTTCCATAGATTTAAGAATAATCCACTTCTGTGGCCACGTGGTCTGACGCGCTACTCTCATGCTTGGCTAGACTGCCAAAGACTGAGAAATCTGTGTCCGGTCCTGGTCAGGTACATCGAGGATGGTTTTTCCTATTTAATTTTCCACTTTCCTTTCACGCAAATGCGTGTGCACTTCCTCTTAGTTAAACCTTTCTAATCCCTAAAACCATTAGTGTAATTAGTACATAGGCGTATAACCTGAATGGGTAGTAAGACGTGGTGCTAGAATGAAAATTAAGTAGAGGTGGATAGTAGATTGCTCATTTTAGCCACGCAGTATTACAATGCTAAGGTCGTCTTTGGTAAACAGCTGATCAGGTGTAAAAAAAATATTTTATCAATGGCGCAATACTGAGTAGGGCTCGCATGATCAAACAATGAAAGATAAATTAAACTGGTAATTGTATATATCTGGAGAAAATTACTATCGATAACAAATTTTTGATATGTGTTGATCAATATAAAATAATATTTATTACTATTTATTTCGCATATTATGTAAAGTGATCCCTATTTTCACTAAATGAAATAAACAGTGGCGGCTCGTAGCTACAATTAGTGGGGGTGCTGCTCCAGAAAATGTTTAGCCTTTATTTCAAAATTGTGTAAAATGAAAAAAAAACATGTTTAAAAATAAAATTTATTTAGGAACATGATAAAATATTAACAAAAAAAACTGTTTTACTTACTTTAACTTAAATTGTTACAGTTCAAGCTTGACCTATTCATTTCAAAACGAAATCCATTTTTCTGATATTAATTTGCACAAAAAGTTCAATAATTTTCTCCTTGATCTCTGGATGACAATTAAGGATATTTTTCTCCATTGAAAGTACTGCAATCGCATTTAGTCTTTCCGAATTCATAGTGCTTCTTAAAAAAAGTTTTTATTCTTTTCAATGTTGAAAAGCAGCACTCTGCCTCTGATGTAGTCATGGGAATTGTTAAGAGGATTTTTATCAGTTTCTTAATTTCACTAAAAACATCATCTAGATTATTTTCCAAGATAAAAATCAGCAGCTCAATTAATTTGCAATATTCAAGAATATCAGTCCTACAATAGAATACTTTTAGTCCAGTTTCAAGATTTTCTTTATCAATCATAGGTTAAGCTTCAGTGGTACTATCTCTTTTGTGGTATGTTCATTCTAAAATCTAGTGAAGCAATTCTTGTTGAACAATTTAGCAGCTACTAAGTGTTTAGTGGAAGAATATCTGTCCATTATATCAACACAATATAGTCACACACTTGCTTAGCTTCTGCCATGAGTGTCTTTGAAAGATTCTCACAGTACTTTGAGTTTCTCAATTCTAAAATAGCAGTTTTGAAATTTATTATATATTCATTAGCTTTAAACACACTAATTTCTCAAGATTGCATTTGGTTGTAAATTATTTCAACATGAGGCATAATCTGATGAAAAAGCTCTAATCAAAACTTGAAATTATCATCATACAGGTATTTTAAAATTCCTGTTGCTTCTGCATTTGATGTTTACTGAATTTCAGTAAGGCAGTTTTTTAAAGTTGCAAATTTTCATTAACTCTGTTTATGGTCCGTATGTTGAAATTCCACCTTGTAGATAATGGACATGTAATGCTGACGTCCATATGTTTCTTGAGAATGGACACACGTTGTGGTGATCTTGAGAATAATGTTGGAATAACCAGAATGTTAGAGAGAAAAATCTTGCGTTTCGTGTAATACTTGCTGCATTTCTCATCATTAAATTAAGTTGATGAGCATAACAGTGAATGGAATGTGCATTACTACACTGCTTTTATTTTTTATTGAACTCCTGCTTTTTTTTACCTTTCATGACCTTTGCACCATCAAATGTCTGAGCTATCAGTTTTTGTCCATTTCCTTGAAGGATTATGTCCAATTGTTCTAAAACACGTTTGATATGCCATCTGCAGTTTGATTTTTTGGAATAAGGAATCCCCAAAAACGCTTAAATATTTATCCATTCAATACGTACCGTAGAACATGGACCATTTGAGTGTGTTCCGAAACATCTGTTGTGTCATCAGCCATGACAGCTACAAAGAAAGCTTTTCTCATTCCCGTACTTATCTCCTCATGGTATATTTGTAACAGGCAGTCAAGCATCTCATTCTGAATGGTCTTAGAAACACCTTTGAAGACTGCACTGGTTTCTAAGGGATTATTCAAATCTGAATCTAATTTAGATGGAAAATTTACTAATCCTCTAAATACCCCTGGATTTACTGAATCGTCTTTTTCATTATGTTCACGTAAGGGAGTTTCAAAGTTTCCCCAAAAGTAAATGCAGTCTATTATTTTGGAAAAAATTTCACAGTTCTTTTTAACTTTTATATTATGCTAATTGATTGAAAGTCTGTATGCCTCACTAAGTTTCTCCTTTATACTTACGGTTCCTAAAAGTGACATTGAATCAACATTATCAACGTGCTTCTTTAACTTATCATCCTTTTCAATGTTTTCTTTAATTTTGTTTATATTTCTAAAACCATCTTTTGTCCACGGTACTTCACCTCCAAACAGCAAACACGGGAAGCAAAATAGTTCATTTTTTACTTTACAGCCGCAAAGCCAACTTTTCCGTTGGTACCATTCAGAATTAAAGCTACGAATATATTTATAGTTGTTACTTTTGCCTGGCTGAGATATTAGAATATCAGGTGCTGAACGACCTCTTTTAATAACTGTAACTCTCTCATGGAGAGATAGCTATGAAAACTTAAGCTGTTGAAGTTCAATTACAGTCACAGAACTTATTTCTTGGGAATGCAAGGCCATGGTTAAAGTTTTCTGTTAAACAAAAGAACCTTAAAAAACTAGACTAGCTGGAATCAGAATAGTAATCTAAGTATTCATTATTCTACACTTTATCACACTCAAGAATATAGTACACGATTTTTAAGCACAACACATGCTGAGTAAAAAAACTTCCTTCCACTATCACGCCAGAGCCGGCACTGCGAGAGCAACAGTGCTTTCTCTACCTGGCAGTCCCGCCTTCTTCCCCACCCCCTCTTATGTGCACATATGCACAACAGTCAAACACCACGTCGCTGGCACTGTGAAGCGCTCAATTCCATACAAAGATTTTTGTATCTTTTTCATAAACTGCGGGGTGGCCACTGAAGTACTGACATTAAGCTTAAGGAATATACAGTAGCCCCATGGCGTCTTTGGTGCTGACTGACATCTCACAGCTGACGGCTTTGAAAAGTTACCAGACCAAATTATATATCCCTACGCTGAACCATATGATCTGCAAAAACCTGTGTTTATCAGCTGTCACTTCTGACAGTCAAAATGTAGGTATATGCTTAAATGTTGATTGTCAAAGGTCAGCTGTGAGCTGTCACTTAGCACCAAAGAAGCCATGGGGCTACTGTATATTGCACTACAAAAATAAATAAAGAAATAAAGAAAAAAGGACTCATTATATTAAATGTTATCGATAATATCAAGTGGAAATAGGTGGTGCTGCAAATCCGCGGTGCCTATACACGAGCCGCCACTGGAAATAAAACTAAACTATTTTTTAGCCTTCTTAGTTCAAACTATCCTATTACAAAGCATAAAAACATGAGAAATGATAAAAACTATTCAATGATTTGCTATTAGACAGCTGAAAACCAGCGTTAAATGTTTGGATCATGCGCATAAGAGAGTAATCTTTCCTTTATCCATGAGTATTTCTCCTGTCTCATCTTCCGTCTCGAACATGTCTTGTAGGTGTCGTTGGGAACATGGGACTGAGAGAGTTGATCGAACAATGGAGCAGGTCATGTGATATGAAGGAGTGTCACACCCAAAACGGTCCACTTTCTCCAGCACGCACTGCCGTGGTCCCACTCACATTAAGATAGGTATCACACATTCTACCTAGTTCGGTAACATAGCTTACCTGGGAGAGATTCCTGCTGACATATATGTCTCACACATTCTATCTAGTTCGGTAACATAGATTTACCTGGGAGAGATTCCTACTGGCATATAGGTATCACACATTCTACCTAGTTCGGTAACATAGATTACCTCGGAGAGATTCCTGCTGGCATATAGGTATCACACACTCCATCTGTTTCGGTAACATATGACACTTGGTATACATTCCCCCTATGGACATATGGATCGCATGTTGCATTCTAAGAATAGTTTTTAGTTTTTTCAATGTATGTGCTACGGGTAAATTCCGAACCCGGATAAAGTCAATATTATCCAGATAATGTCGAACTTACCCAAAATACGTGTATAATGTTAAATGAGAGGTGATTAAATAATGTTTTGCGAAGTTTATCTAGATAATATTGACATAATCCAACCGCACTTGGATAGTGGCAATTTCTATGTTTAAGGATAGGTTGGTTGGGTTAGTAAGGTTAACTTATATTAGGTTAGGTTAGTGGAAAATAAAGCATAAAATGAGGCATTTCAAATGCTAGTGCACTGCCACGATCCAATTTATTGTCCAATTTCGAAATATTGTTTCAAAATAAAATTCGTATTGAAACCTGCTTAGTTTTACAAATATTATTCCACGTTATCCAAGTCTTTCTGGCTAGTGTCGATAATATCCGAATAGTGTCGTAAATGAGATAAACTATTTTCTATTTCTGACTTTATGCATTGCGCCTGACTAATGCTGACATCCTCCTGCTAATTTCGACATTATCCTGATTTCACACACTACCCGTAATATATATATTGTCTTTTATACGTGGGAAATTAGAAATATGGGGAATTTTCTTTATATATTAGTAAAGGGTGAGGCCTATTTGTGATTTAGGTCACATAATTAAGCCAAACGCTGCTAATAGTTTTTTTAGGGGAGGAATTTTATCTCGAGATATTTGGGTTTTTTGTGAAATCTTTTTAGATTCCAATAAGTTACTAGCCTAGATATTGTTTAAGAACACAAAAATAATTTATTAATACTTTCGAGGTTGAATCTCCAGTAGTATAAGATGATGTGTTTGTACAAGTATATCATGCTTATTCGTAAAAGGTTTTCTGATTATATAAAGTTATTATAAAGTTAACATTACTACCCTATTTTTCCTTTTCCAAACCCGCCTCGTCCCTTTCATCTATACGTGTTCTATTTAGTCACTGACAGGCCTCCACCGTGGTTCGGATTCCACGTTAAACTGTAGGTGCTTTATTTCATCTCACAATCACCTTACAATTACACATTAGCGTAAGTGCGTATAACCCGAACGGGTAGTAAGACGCGGTGCTAATAATAATAATAATAATATTTAGTCACCACGTATCAGTACC
>CABFOW010000068.1:78476-109250 GCA_902141385.1 Timema californicum | reverse complement strand
AGAGAGTATAAAACAATTTAGAAAAAAAAAACTCTCTCAGTACACTCGGTAGGAATTTGAGTCCTGACCTTCTCTTCACTGGTAAACAAGACTAAATGAGACTGACATCTAAACAATGTGCCCACCGGCTCGTATCTGTTTGTTATAAATATTGTCTACATTGACTGATTGTATGAAACATTTTCAAAAGTGGTTATATTTTGGCAACTTTTGTCTCTGACAGGATTTGCCGTGAATACAATTAATAGATGTATTAAAAATACTCACTTTGATTGCTTGTCAAGAACTTGCTAGTAGCCTACTTTTGAAACGTTTTCTTAATCATCAAGTGTTACATCCATTAGTAAATTTCAATTTATTTTAAATATTGAACAATACTAACTTTATCTAGAAATGTTTTTTTTTGCAAACAATTAATATATTATATATTTTTGAACTATTGCTACTCATGTATGTTATCTTTTAGAATAATAGCGTAGTGATTTATTTATTTATTCAGTGAAACTCAAGTACTGGTTAGATAGCAATGACAATGATTGCTACACAATTAGCTGGTTCTAAGAACTACCCAAAATTCAGGAATTTTTGGTTCCTATGACGTTGATTGTGAAATTATACATTCACTCTGTTTTTAAATAATTGTATGGGACCACTTAAAACCAAGTGGGCAAACTTTGGAACCAAGATAATACCTCGATACCGTAATATATATTGGTAGACAAGTGGTATACAGAAACAAATATATTCTATTCTTTTTATCACCGGGTATTACTACCAGTTTGGGCTATACTCCTATGTACTAATTGGTTAAGGATTAGGAAGGGTTTGTTGAGAGGAAGTGCACCCGCATTTCCACGGAAGGCGAGGGGAAAACCATTTAGGAAACACCACCCTCAGTACATCCGACCGGGATCAAACCCTGAGCTTCTAGTTTTTTGGCAGTCTAGTCCAACACGAGAATAAAGCGTTAGACCACGTGGCCACCAAAGCGGGTGAGAAACAAATAACAGTGACAAGACCCAATGTAAAACAGTGCTTAGCTATACTCTTTACGATTGCCTTAAACTAGTTTGTCCTTTATTTATGTAGGCCCTACTATTATTGCAATAACCATGATAACCAGTGGCGGCTCGTAGCTAAAATTTGTGGGATTGCTGCTCCAGAAAAGTTTAGCCTTTGTTTTAAAACTGTGTAAAAGGAAAAAAACATGTATAAAAAGAAAATTTATTCAGGAACTTTATAAAAGCTTAACAAAAAAAAAATTTTTTTTTTACTTACTTTAACTTAAATTGTTACGGTTCAAGCTTATCTTAATCTTTTCATTTAAAAATTAAATCCATTCTTCTTGTTTTAATTTGCACAAAAAGTTCAAAAATTTTCTTCTTGATCTCTGGATGACAATTGAGGGAATGTTTCTCCATTGAAAGCACTGCAAGTGCATTTAGTCTTTCTTTTAAATAAAAGAACCGAAAAAAAATTAATCAAATAGAATAGCTGGAAGCAGAATAATAATATAATTCTACACTCTTCTACACTTTATCACATCCAAGAATATGGTACACGGTTTTTAAGCACAACACACACTCAGTAAAAAAAAACTTCCTTCCACCATCACGCCAGAGCCGGCACTGTGAGAGCAACAGTGCTATTTCTACCTGGCAGTCCCGCCTTCCTCCCCACCCTCTTCTATATGCGCATGCGCACAACATTCAAACACCACGTCGCTTCCACTGTGGAGCGCATAGTTCCATACAAAAATGTTTGTATCTTTTTCATAAACTGGGGGATGGCTACTGAAGTACTGACATTAAGCTTAAAGAATATATATTGTACTACAAAAATAAATACAGAATTAAAGAAAAAAGGACTCATTATATTAAATGGTATCGATAATATCAAGTGGAAATAAGGGGTGCTGAAATTCCACAGTGTCTATACACGAGCCGCCACTGATGATAATCATAGAATTTATTTTACATAAATTATAATTAATAATAATAATAGTGAATAATATAATAATTACTAAAATTTCGCCTTAAAATTGGCATAAGCACGCGATAAAAGTTATTACAAAAAACGAGCTGAAATATATTGAAAAATTTAACACACTTTCTTAAAAAAAAAAAAAGTTCACCAGCTTTGTTCTAGGGTTTTGTAACTTACTAAGCCGTGTCTAGGCTAGAACAGAGAAACAAACCAAACAGTGTGGACTGTTTTCCGAACATTTCTCTGTAACAAAATTTGTTCGTCGTTTTGTTCGGCACCGATCCGCCAGTTGTCGGTTTTGGACATCAAAGGATGTTCGTGTTCGGGACAGGAGTAGTTCGAACGTCTCGCCGAACTCTTCCACGAACATCCAGTCATTGGTGGGACAGCAGCCGAGTTACTCCGTTTTTATTATTTTTGTAAGTACAAGATCAAGTGGAAAAACAGAATGTCAAATTAAGAAATCCTAAGAAGAGTGGGCAAGAAGATAACTATTTTGAATGCCATTCTTTGGTACAAAGCAAACTGGACCAGACACATAATTAGGAGAACCTGTCTTCTGCATGACTTCATAGAAGGAAAGGTTGAGGGGAAGAGGAGTTTAGAAAGATGGAGGATTCAAGTTCACTGACTAAAGGAATGAACCTGTCGTAAGACAAAACTCCTAGTCATAGTAAGTACCTAAATATATATTTTGGCGAGTGTATTTCTCTGAAGTCTGTGTGTGTTTTGAAAAATAATAATTTCCTTTATTTTAGCATATGGTAGAAAAATGAAATGGTCTAAATATCAACCAGTGCTATTATATGCGTACTCATCGCACTACCGATATTGAAGCACAACTGAGCTAGATGGAAACAATTATGAGGCTACCAAAACACGTTCTTTGTATAATTCATTCACGACCTAAGTTTACTTGGATGAAAGCTCAAAATGTTACTAGAAGTAGTCCCTAAGATATCACTACGCCAACAGCTTACATCTATCACTTTGGATGACTGTAATAAAAACAGATGGTAATATATTAATGTGATAGTTAACCTCAGTAACTTAGGCCAATATTATTTATATATTTATTTGAGGTCAGACACAAAGTTTATTTATCGTTATATTCCACTTTAAAAAAATATTCACAACACTTTCACAAAAACTTCTAAGTTGTAACGAACTTAGCTTCAAAATGGCGACCGACGAATTTAAACCATGTGGTTGAACATGACGGTAAACAAGTTTTTTACAATGATGTAGACACGCAGTTGATGAAAATATTTTATTCAGTTAAATATTTCGAAATACGATAAAATAATAATAAAATCATTTATTGTGTGTAAAAAAAAATGACAACAATTTCCTCTTTTCCAAGTAAATACGATGCCTGCATTAATGGGTATTGATGTATGCACTATATTACACAAAATCAATAACGTTCTAAAAAACGAAGAATAAGCACTTTTAATTATGTTTAAAATATTGTTTTGAGTTGGATAAAAAGAAATTATTAAAAAAAATTAAATTGTATGAGAAAACTTATGTTTACGTTATTTTAAATATAATATATAACAGGTAATTAGAGAACTTTACATTTATAACAAAACAATGATCTTTTATAAGTGTTGGCAACCTAAAACCTAAACATATGATTTTCGAACTGTCATCCAGGTAAAAACCTATCGTGAACGGACTTTAAATGTTCGCGAACATGCTTTGTTCGGTATTCTGTTCTAGTCTGTACACGACTAAACATACATTCAGCTGTCTCGCATTATTTAAGCTGTTGTTATTTCAAAATATCACTCATACCAAAATGAAATTAAAAGATTCCAACAGTAATCTATATAATAAACAACCTTACATTTTACGCTGAATAAATTTTTAAACAATATGTGAAGATATGAAAGTTTGCTCATTTTCGACAACGCTCTATACAAGTGTCACGCGCCAGAGTTGAATTCTTTTTATAAATATCTCAGTGTGAGGATTTCTATATTTAGAAAGACGGCATTCTTAAATTACAAACAATTTTAGGTGTAGAAATATTTATATATGTGGATAAATTTGAAATCTTAAGAGCGCAGATACTTGATGAGATATATCTTCACTCTGCGGTTTTTCTGATGGGAATGGCAGGTCTGAAATTTTGAAATTTCTAAGATAATGTTCAATATTTTAAAATTGTCTACTCTGACCCTATTAAAATCTACTATTATATTTACGAATATAATAATATGAAGTTAAGATTGATTTCAATAAAATTTCATAATTACATAATAATTTAAATACTGTATAGTAGGACACGTGGACTAAACGTCAAGTTCGTCTAGTTATGTTTACAGGTGACGAATAGGCTGAGGTTTGAATCTTGTCTGGTTGTCATGAAGGGTTTTTTCACAATAGTTTCCCACTCAGGCCGCCTCCCCCACAAATTTGGGCACATTTCCTCTCAATTCGGCCCATCGAATAATTCTTTTCATAATAGCACAGTTAAAAAAAGCATATAGCATAGAAGGGTAGTAAAATACCGTTTAAAAATGTGACTAATTAATTTCTTCTAGCATAATTCAAGGAACCCATCCAATAATTATCATCATCATCGTCATCAAAACACTAACAAAATAAACTTCTGAACTGGGATGTGAGAAATAACGGGACACACTAGTAAGTTCATTTTTCCAACTTATATTTTCAATTTAATTGTAACACAGAACAAACTGTGTTTTTACGTCACTCAATATTAATACAAATCCGAAATATTTACATTATTAGTTTTTACAGAATGATCCAAAAGTCATGCAACCAAAATAAAAAACTTATATTTTGTGCCATCAATTCAGCATATTGTTAATTTATTCAGCACGCGTGATTCTGGAAAACTACCACAAACAATTGTTGTAATTCCATGTTCGAGTTGGCCTTAAAATAATGTTCCAAAATGAACACTCACCCTGCTCGTGAAAAATTCATCTGACACTTTCAAATGTTGTAACTCAACTGGATAGACCTAGTGTATGTCTCAATATCACATGGCCTGCACAAATCCCGGCCAACATTACAGTGTTGCCATACATATAAACAAAATGTTCATTTTCCATGTTATTCTGCGAAAAATATCCTTGGAAAAACAAGGTTGCCCGACTTTTGGATCACCCCGTATTTCTGGTAAAATATGTTTTAAACTGGACATGAGATTAATTACACATTTAACCTACGTTATTAGTTCTAAACGTGATTAATTGATTTAGGCCTAACCTATTTCGGTTATTGTTTGATCAAGTTTGGACATAGCCTTTAATTACGTGTTATTCGTACTAAACGATCACACATTGCATTTAATGTTTACATCCATGCTCTATTAAAAATATTTTAAGTCTTCTTCTATTAAATAAGTTACCCGCCTCGGTGGCGTAGTCGGCTAACGCGCTAGTCGTGTTGAGCTCGACTGCCAAGGACGGGAAGATCGAGGTTCAAATCTCAGTCGGATAGACAGGGGGTGGTTTTCCCTAAATGATTTTCCACTCTCCCTCCACGCAAATGCGGGTTCACTTCCTCTAATTCAACCTTCACAGATCCTAGTCCATTAGCGTAATTAGTACTTAAAGCGTATAACCCGAACGGGTAGTAAGACGTGGTGCTAAATAATAGTAATTAAATAGGTTGATTAAAATAAAATTGGTGACCTGGTGGTCTAGGGGTAAGGTGTCAGACTTCTGTGCTGGTGGCTGGGGTTCAATCCTCGGTCCCGGCACAGATTTATCTGATTACCAAACCCTTCCTTCACCTCTGACAAGACATCTTGTGAATGTGGGGAATGTCNGGAATGCCAGGCCTCCACCGTGGTTCGGATTCCACGTTAAACTGTAGGTCCTTCATTTCATCTCACAATCACCCTACCATTACACATTAGCGTAAGTGCGTATAACCCGAACGGGTAGTAAGCCGCGATGCTAATAATAATAATAAAATAAATATCATATTTAGCACCGCGTCTTACTACCCGTTCGGGTTATACGCTTTAAGTACTAATTACGCTAATGGATTAGGAAAATGGGAAGGTTGAATTAGAGGAAGTGAACCCGCATTTGCTTGGAGGGAGAGTGGAAAACCATTTAGGAAAAACCACACCCAGTTCACCCGACCGAGATTCGAACCTCGATCTCCCCATCCTCAGCAGTTGAGCTTAACACGAATAAAATAAAATTGGATCTCAAGGCCATTTCACACTGGCATCCACGGTGTCCGTGGAATCCGTTGTTGGACGTTTTGTAGAAATTGCTTCTCACTTTATCAATTGGAGCAGTTCACACTGACGTCCACGTTGTCGCAGAACGACCAAGGTGTCAACGGTACGGATATTTTCAGGTCACTCACCGAGAGATTGGTAAGGCATCCGCGTGGACGTTTTGGACTGAGCATGGGCAGTGGCGTTTTGAAGAGCACGTGGTTACCTACACTACCCTACAGTAGCCTATAGAAGCTCAAGTTTGTATGCACCAAAAATGTCCGCGAACGTTTGGTTGCAGTATGAATTGGCATGTCTATAGACATTAATTTCGTCCACTGTTACCGCGGACACTGGACACCGTGGATGCTAGTGTGAAACGGCCTTTAATCTTAACACCAACCCTTTAAAATAAGTATACACTTTGTTTTAATAAGTTTAAATAAGCACTGTAATAATATCTATATATTTGTCACAGAAAATATTTATCACTGTATATTTTAATTTATATTAATACACTAGGCATTATCTTTGGATATTTTTCACTGTCTAAGCGGAACAAGACATAATTAAAAAAAAATGTAAATTTAAACAAGAAAATAATAAGCACAGCTATAAAAACAAAATGAAATCTCAAAAAGTATAGCTGAACAATACACAAAAGTTCAACGTGTTTTATTTATCATCTTATTTTGTGTGTGCTGGTCTCGTTTTTAAGTTTACAACGTTTTCGACACTGGTTTTTCTCGAGGCAGGGGCTTATGTTTATCCGATTAGCTGTCAGATAAATGAGAATCCCGTTGCAAGGAACGACATGTTCCTAGATTTTGATGAGCATTATCTATGACCAATTATAGAATCATTTGAAATTACTCAACATTCAACGTAAGCTTATTCAACTAATAAAGATAAACATTCAATTGGAAACTGTGAAAAATCGGATGTCAATATCCGTTTGGTTTCCACCTTGGCGTCCATCTTGGCTACACGTCATGTCCCCGTTATCGACTCATAAATGTTAAGTGTTTACAAGCGTTCGAATGAGTTGCGAATTATTTTTAACATTTGAAAGATATACGATAAAAAAGGGGGGGATAGTCCAATTTTATCTCAAATTGAGTTAGTGCTGCCATCTGTCAGCTAATCATGAAATCATTCTAAAGTTCTTTAAATTATGATTAAAATAGACCTTTGTCATATTTAAATTAATTTAAAAATATGTATTTTCTGGGATAATTATGGGGTTTGAGATATAAAATTCACTCTTGAAAAATGTGGGTAAAATGATTTTTTTCCTCTTTTTTACTTTACGTTTTATTTTAATTTTGCTGGGAAATTATTTGCGATTTCGTTAGTAACATACTTTTGTCATAAAATAAACATTTATAGGAATCTTACCTAATATTTTCATTGCTTTGAGGACAACTTTAATTCATTTATTGATGTTTATTAATGTTTTACTAATAAATCAATCAAACTTTAACAAAATGGCGTGGTATTGTTATTTAGCATTTTAAGGTCTTCAACAATGCTTATTTTAGAATAACCTGTTAGAAATAATAACACAAACAGTTTCCCAAAAAATGCTTAAAACCATTCAAAACTCACTGATAAACTATATACCGATGATTTATAACAACCAAAATGCGCACTTCCTATTATTTGATCTGTAACAAGAAAGTTTTCTGCACTCTTGACAAATCAAATTTTAAACACCTCCCTCTCGTAACGCGAAAGTCTCACCTAAGATCATGTATTTAAATACATTTTGTGTTGACACACGAATTCTTCAAATGAAAAACGCACAGTTAATACTTACATACAGTTGTATTATCGAGAGTAAATCACAAATAAGTCTTATCACAGTGATTCAATCAGTATATAGTGATATCCGAACAAGTCCTAAAGGTTTCTTGAGGCCCACAGCCGATACCGGAAGTTCCATTGATGCACGTCCCCCAAGAATTGGCTACAAACAAAACAATGCAATATTTAAAGACCTATGATTTCTGTACATCCATAGCTATGCCCCGATTTGCTTAAGAATGGACATATCTGACAACAAGAAAAAGTTACTGGATATGTGTTCACATAGTATTCATACGTAAAGTCATGTAATCTTCGATTGTTACTTTAGAACGGATATTATAAATATCTATAAAAAAACACTAAAAATATAGTCACATTTTATCAATACTGACCACAAAAAAATATGTTTGTCTTTTTTTTTTTCATTCTTAATTAAATCAAGATATACTTTGTCCATTCTTTCATTTGAAGTGCACCGGTAAATTAAAATAAAGCTGAGCCACAAAGGTATCAAAAGAAAGTATCCATAACGTGTTTGTTTATTTATTTGAGGTATTTAATGTGCACTATATAAACTGACAGCATATATCAGCACACGAGAATTTCTATTAGCGAGAGCGAAAGGGCCTACCAGTTTTGCCAGGAAAGGTTTTTTCACATAACTTCCCGGTTTCTTTTACATTCCACAATCGATATAAGACTGACGGCTTTACTTCCCCTCCGAAGGAAGTTTTGTTACAGATGTTTATCACCCAAGAAAAATCCATCAACCCCAGTAGGGTTTGAACCCACGAACATAGAGTCATGAGGCGAACACTTTACCCCAATACTATCGAGGTCTACCAGAACTTAAAGATTAGTGCTTAAGTGCCCATTTATCAGTCGATTAACCAGTATATTAGATAAACGACTACGCCCGATTATTATTATAATTATTATTATTATTATTAGCACCGCGTCTTACTACCCGTTCGGTTTATACGCAACTACGCCCGAATAAAACAAATGGCATATGAGTGTGGTTTCCTGTATTTTTCACTTGACCAAAACGAAATTGGGATTTGTTTACTCACTCTTTTACATTAAAATATTATTTCAATAATTTTGTTTTGTGTTATTAAATATGATAAAACGGTCGTACTAGTCTCAATTCCAACGTTTACCAAATTGGAATAAAGAAAACCGTACCATGATACGACGTGTGGTTTGAAATGTAATATACCTTAAATAGATATTATCCGTAAGATGAGATGGGCCCCTAATATATATATTGCGAAGATAGAACTCATCAAAGTGCTGCTATAATATATTGGCAGTACTGATAGCATTGTATCGCATTAAATGTACAAAGTTTAACATTTGAAACAAAACTGGTAAAATATGAATTGTTTGTAGTATGGAACAGTACTGGTAAAATGTGCATTGTTTGTAGTATAGGACAATACTAGTATATTGTACATTGTTTGTAGTATAAAACAGTACTGGCAAAATGTTTGTGATATGGGCAGTACCAGTAAATTGTACATTGTCTCTAGTATGAAAAAGTACTGGTAAATGTTTGTGATATGGAACAGTACCAGTAAATTGTAAATTGTAGTATGAAACTTCTGGTAAAATGTAAGTTGTGTGTGGTATGGGACAGTACTAGTAAATTGTACATTGTCTGTAGTATGAAACAGTACTGGTAAAATGTTTGTGGTATGGGACAGTACCAGTAAATTGTACATTGTTTGTAGTATGAAACAGTACTGGTAAAATGTTTGTGGTATGGGACAGTACTAGTAAATTGTACATTGTTTGTAGTATGAAACAGTACTGGTAAAATGTTTGTGGTATGGGACAGTACTAGTAAATTGTCATTGTTTGTAGTATGAAACAGTACTGTTAAAATGTAAACTGTTTGTGGTATGGGGCAGTACTAGTAAATTGTACATTTTTTATAGTTTAGGACAGTATTGGAATACTGTAAATGGCTTGTAATATGGGAGAGTAATGGTAAAATATATATTTTGGTGGTATGGGGCAGTACTGCTAACTTGCACATTGATTGTAAAATGAGATAAAAATGGTAAAATATTAATAACAAGAATTATAAATGGAAATGTAAACTTTGAATTTGGGCCATGAATATTGTTACACGTAATTAAGTACTAGGTAAAACAAAAAGAATTGTTAATAACAATTAAAAGTATTAGTATGATTAAAATTTCCATTAGCTAAAGTAAAGTGAAAACTTTGTGAAATTATACGGCCTAATAGTGGCAGAAAACAATTCTGGTATATTAGGAAATATTAGTCATACATTTTGAACATAAGAACTAGATATTATCGTAAATGACGAAAATAGATTTAGGGTTTTTGCGTAAACAGGATGCTTAGGAAGATATTTGATCAAAAAATGGGATGAGAATACTGGGGCGTGAAGGATGTTACATAATGAATAGTTATAAACCCTGTACTCATCATAAGACATTGTTAGGATAATCAAGTCTCCTAGATTACGGTGGACGGTACATACATAGTGAATGGGAGAATCTAGAACCTTATCCAGGATACTGACTGTTAAACCCAATAGGTAGAGACCATTGGAAGGACCTAGCCGCATACGTTAGAATGGACCTGAAGGATATAGGGTTGGACGAGGTAGACTGGATAGAACTAGCTCAGTATCACGAGGTGGCGTTCTTTTGTAAGTACGGCAATGACTGAACTTTAGAGTTCCTAATTCCATATAATAAATAAGTACTTGTTTGTTACTGTAACTGTTTTTATAGATTCCGATTCTTAAAGTGTAAATAGTTGAATAAACTCTTTTAAAAAAATGCAGGATTTGAATAGAATCATTAAAAAAAAGGTCTTGTTTAGTACATTAATCACAATTTATCTACATATAAACAAGGCAAACCCAAAATGAACACAACAAAAATTATCTAATTTTTAATCCCGCCATTTTGTTTCAACTCCAGAATTTTAATTTGCAAAAATTTGAAAGTTAAGAATTAAAGTATCGAAAAACACGATACCGAACCCGATTCTTTCGATAGTGGTAAAAAATTGAGGGCATAGAGAAATCGAGTTTGACATTTTTAATGTAAACTATTCTTGACATGAGCCACTAGTCTCCAATACTCACCTACGATATAGGTCCACTGAAGTACACACAGTTCACATGATATCGACTCGGGCAGTTTGACGGCGACATAAAACAAGCGGCTCTCCGTGCTAGGCAGGTAGTACTTGTAGTTAGAGCCACCACCGACCTTTAAGGGGTAGGTGTTGAAACACTCTTCAGTCTCTAGTTCAGTCTTGTTGGTTAAGGGGCACAGATTGAAAATGACAAATCCCATGTGATTGGCTGTTATCTTGATAGTGGCATTAATCGTCTGGCCTCTCCAATACCTGAAGTGGAGAGCTTCAATTAAATACATTTTACTCGTAACTTATCTCATAAGTTACGCAACTTAACTCATTTACTAAAATAATAAAATTGGTTCATTGTTTGATATAGGTACTCTAGTATAGATACGCAGATATCCCAAACGGATATGACGGAGAGCATAAAAAAAATTAACCACTCATGTGCTACAATTATTGTTGAGATAAAAGTGTAAGTTAAATATTGACGTATGCCTATAAATTATAAGCACAGGATTTGAAATAAGCTTAAGGTAATTCGACAGTAAAAAATACTGCACTATTTTAGCAAGCATATAGTTATGAATTATAAGTTATAAATATTGATTCAATGATTTCAAATCAATACAGGTTAAACTTGTTATTTTATGATTTTTATGTACCAGTGTTAAGGTAAAGTTGTTAATATCTGGGGCTGAAATGTAGTGTAACTAGACATTCATATAAGGTGTACACTATTAAATAATAATTACATTAGTATTATAAACATGAATAAATATTAATTTTAATACATACCTAATTACGCCATTCCCTTATGGGGTAGGCAAGAAATTTTGCATATAATTAAAAAAACAACTTCATACTAAATACATGCTTACTAACTTTCTCCGCACTTCCCTATTCATACATACTCCCATCTCTTCAACAACATACATACACCGAGTCATATGTGATCGTTTATTCTTACAACTTTTAATGTCTTTGTCACACATTCAACCACGTCTTACATGGACTACTTACCCCTTCCTTTTGATCCAAACACTCTACCTTCATTTATTTGCTTCGTGACTCAATCCACACTCATCCTCTAAACATGTCAAAACCAACGTAAGACGTTTCTTTGACATTGGCCTAAAGCAGCGGCTCTCAAATTTGGGTACGCGTACCCCCAGGAGTACGCGGGCACCTTTCAGGGGATACGCGAGCAGCTCTCAAGGGAAAGTTGGAAAAATGACAAAGGACTTATGGAAAACCCTAATTGTTGGCTTTTACCGTTATTTGATTGGTTATTTCCACCCATATTTTCCCCCTATTTGATCTAGACTGGAGATCGATTTCTGATAATTTTCAGCTTGACACCTTCTACGTTATCAGTTATATTGCTTATATTTAGAGTAATATGAGCATATTTTCTGAACGGTAATGGCTTGGTGACATTTCCCTCTCAGCGATATTACTCAAACTCGAAACGCAGTTGTAGAAATATATTTCGGTGATGTCTTTATATTAATTAGTTCCAATCTATTTGTGTTTATGTATTATATATCGGGCTACTCATGAGAATGTTAATCAAACATATAATGCGTGCTAAGGTGGATTTCCAAACAAAATTATCTTGCTCGTTTGTATGAAATGAGACAAGAAGTTAGAGCTTTCCCTCCTGACAGCAAGTGTGAGCTTAGTGACAAATTTATAAATGGGCAGTGTCTGTGCATGCTAGCTTTCATGGATGACGTATTTCAGCGACTGAATGAGCTGAATAAAGGACTGCAGGGTAAACATACAACATCCTTCATGGTTCATGACCAAATAAAAGCTTTAAAAAAGAAACTTCCATTTTCAACAAAAGAAGTTGTGAAGGGACAACTGTAATTCTTTCCATCTTTAGAAAATTTCGTAGAAGAAAATTAACTTGAGCTTCATGATTCTCTTGTCGACAACATCAGAGATTGTCCGGGTTTGATTGAAGACTTTGGCGAATGAGAATTTAGGGAGCGATTTCTGAATTCGATACTCTTTTTCTACAGTGGAAGATTCCAGTCTATCAAACTTATTTTCAAAGAAAGAAATTATTGAACTATCCTGCAATGAAACCCTCAAATCCAGTCTCAAGAAAACTTCTTTGGAAGACTTTTGGTTGCAAAGGCTGAATGAGTTTCCTCATATCGCTGACTATGCCAACAAGTTTATGATGCCCTTCTCAAAACATATGTCTGTGATAGTGTTTTTTTTATTCATGGTGTATCTATGAAAATAAGTACCGCAATAGACTAAATTTGGAGCCGGACCTTCATTTGAAAAATTCAACTGGACAAGCAGACAACAAAAAGTTGTGCCAAGCCATGCAGCCACACTCCTCTCACTGAAAAACTTTGAGATGCATAATATATCAGCTCCAGAACTACAATTAAAATTTTTGATCTAAAAATATTTTGTTTAGGTTTAACTTTTTTCTTTATTTTTGAAGAAAATGTATAAAGCTTTTCTACAGACTTTTTACAGCATTTTTTTTAAACTTGTCATTAAGGTTCTCAATAAGAAATAATGTTAAGGTTACAACAGTTGGATTCTCTCTAAATAGCTTGTCACATTTGAAATATTTTGACTACAGATATTTTTTTCCAATAAATTAAATATATCAATAATATACTAGGTGGTCATAGTTTTTTTTAAACCTGTCATTTGGATTTTTTTAAAATCTCGGGGGTACATTAAACTTTTAGTAATGGTCAAGAAGTACAAACTAAAAAATGTTTGAGGGCCGCTAGCCTAAAGGNTCACATTGACCTATTAGATTACCTTTCAAACCGCACTACTTCAGTACTCATTCATTACTGACTCTGTCCATGCGAGCTTTTTAATATTAATAAATATTAATAATACACAATTAATTTTTTAGCGCCGCATATTATTAACCAGTCAGGTTATGTACTAATTACTCTAATGAGTTAAGGATGATAAGAGTTAAATTTAGAGGAAGAGTACCCTAGTTTGCTTGGAGAGAGAGAGAGTAGGAAAACCACCCTCAGTACACTCAACCTGGATTGAACTACGATCTTCCCACCACCTTCAGTCTAGTCTATTGTGAGAGTAGCGCCTTAAACCTCGCAACCACCGGAGCGACTAGTTAAATATTATTAAGAGTAAAATTAATACTAATAAATATTAATATTATAAATGTTTTGTTTATGCACCTCATATGAATATTTAGCTATATCAAATTACATTAATTACTTTACCTTAACAATGTTAAAATTGTGCAATAAAATTTTTACTGTCGAATGACCTTTAAAAATTAAATAAAACCTAACTTTTCTTGGCACAATACCTTACCCCTCCTTCGGGCTAAACGTGTGCGATTAAAATTTAGAGCAAATGTATTTACATTTGCGTGGAAGGATGGTGGGGAAACGTTAAGAAAAAAAAAACCTCAATACGCCCGGAAGGGATTATAGTTTAGACCTACCCATCATCAACAAACAATAACAAATGTGCCTGACATTTAGTCTGCGTGCCCATTGATGTGGGTAAAACGTAGCCTTAGCAAAAATAATAATTGTAAAATAATTGGGTGGATTCTGTGAGGTTTGACATGAAACTTTTATTTTATAAGAATGCGCCGTGGTAAAGTAACATGTGCACTTGCGCCGCCGCCAAGCTGTTGATAAAAACAATAATTGACCGTTAATCGGGGATTAGGGAGTCATTATTAATTTCTAATGTCTTTTTAGTTTTCAATAAACATTTCCTTACATTATGACAGCTTGTAAGAAGTGTAGGTCTGGTCATAAGGCATGTTTTATGTAAAAATAGAGATTACTAAATATGAGTTTACTTTGATTTTATTTTTACCCCCGATATAAAACAACCATCACCTCCCTTTTCTTTTTGCCTCAAAGTTTGATGTTTAGTCTCACAGTATTATAATGGACCACGAGACAAAATATGTTAAACGGTTATAAACGCTTGGATTATTCCAAGACCACCTCCATCTGGAGACAGACCCTCTAACCCCGAGTGCAAGGTAGAAAAGAGGTAGGAGTTCTCACTCATTCACAGGAACGCCAGTGCCGAAGAGACCCGTGTTCTCGTTGGGACGAGGACGATCCAGGGCGAAGTTGTCGCCGCACAATCCACAACGGCCCTCGTTTTCATCCCATTGCACCTGCGGACAACACGTATGTTGATTGTGGATCACTCTCAAAGAGCACGCTGGTAAATGAACAAAAGTCTCTAGGCGATTAGTTGAAATATAACAAATAGTTCCATATCTCACTGTTATAAAGAACATAGACATCCTTTTGAAAAAATGTTTTATGTTGACTAAAACACTTTTAAACAGAAATATGTTATCTCACCAAAGCCATCCTAACTTTTTTTTTGTCTCTTTTAAAGCTATGAAAATATTGACAAAAATTGTATCTTTATTTTCGTAGCTTTTTTTTAAGCGCTGTGCAGAGGTGTAGCTAGGCAGTAATGGGCTCGTGGACAAACTTTCAAGGTGGGCCTCCTTCCAATTTAAAAAAAAGCCTCCTTTGCTCCACAAAAAATGTAATTGTAGATTATAATACATTACATTAGCATTTTATTATAGGAATTCTTTTATAAATTTCGTAATACAGGTCTACAGTTGTCCAATAAAATTGCCATTAGAAAGTGGAAACTAATAATATAACGTAAAAAAAAAATTGATCTTAATTGAATAAAACTATATTAATAAATATTATAAACAAAAAATAAACAATATAAAAACTTACAAAGGCTAAACAAACTTTGACATTTAAAACTCTTTCTTCTTGCTTTGATCTCTGCAAAATTATCTATAATTTCCTCAGAGTTTTTTTGGAGATTTACTTATACCTATATTGTTATTGATTTTACAGAAAAATATGTACAGTACATAGCTTTTTTTGTAGAACATGAAATTAATGCAAAATAAAGTGACTATTGCAAATAGCCTGAACTCTATCGTGTTGAGTTGGTAAGTTATTGTAAATTATTGTCTGATACATAAAACCGATAACAATAATATTTATATTTCATGTGCTTTAATGTGTCTATCATGGTTTCATTGGTAGTGTTTTTATTGTAAAAAAATACTTGCTCGAAAATAAATTCCAAGCTATTTCCGGGAAATTACGGCACGCGGGCCGCTTGCAGCCCACCACCTGTTTGTATGCGGTGCACAAGTTATAACTATATATACACGAAAAAATGTTTAGTGCTAAAAATACCAGAATTTAAAAAAAAATTATTATGAATGTATATACAATTAGATTGTAAGAGAGACTAGGAAAGTGAAGGCCATGGGAATGAAGTTATTGAGGAGCATGTTAGCTGTTACGAGGAGATATAGAATAAGGAATGAAGTTATCCGGGAAAGAGTGGCACCACAGGGAGCAAATGAGATAATAGAGGAAGCAAGATTTATGGAATGTAATGAGGATGGAGGAGAGGGTGCCAAATAAAATGATGGAAATGAAGTATGTAGGAAAGAGACTACGAGGGAGGCCAAGAAAGAGATGGGAGGGGCAGTTAAGAGAAGGTGTGCAAGTGAGAGGAGAAGAATAAAAGCAATTAAAGAAGGAAGAAAGGTGGATGGATAGAGGAAGACGGCAGCATTTTATAAACTGACCCAGCCACAGGCTGGAAACAGTTGATTATGATGATGATGATGACAATACAATTTCTATTCAACACACCTATGAACAATAATAAGCAGTTTTAATAATCTCATCCACTATATTTACACCTGACATTAAAGAAATCATTAAATATATGACAAAAATTGTTTTATTGGTTAACTACTTTTATCTTTACTTCATTTTTGTGTGTGAATTTTGAATGACGAGAAAAATGCCTATATTTTTCTGCCAGTTAAAATAATTTTAAAGGCTTCATCGTGTGAGTGATTGTTGTGGTTGGCTGTATCTGCGTACAAATATGACAGACTATCGCCTTAATTCACCGACAATCGTCTTAATTGAAGGTCCCTTATTGGATAAAAGGGATTTGTCTGGCATCATTGACCAGTTCGATCAGCAGAATACTCTACAGTATACTAATTCAGACAATTTATTTTTTAATGTGTGTTGTGTTATTTATATTTGATTAAGTCTTTGTTTAGATTCTTACTACTTTTAAAACTTCACTATAATAAATAATAAAATAACGTAATCACTTTTTATCGGTCATCCCACAAATAGCACTTGTGTATATGGTATATATGTGTCGGTGTATTAGGATTGGTAGGGGGGAAACAGGGGCTTAGAAGGCTAGTAATCAGGGACGGAAAAGTGGGCGGCAAATTATCTAGTGCCTATGAGCTGCAGAATCGTAAATCCGCCCTTGAATGTCCTACCCCCCTTTATTGGCTGGCTACGGCCTTGGTTTCTGGTGTAAACTTATTTAGGCTATTTCGATTGCATTTGTTTCATTTAAATTTTAAATTGATGTAATTTTTTTCTAGAAAAAATGAAATAAAATGTTCAAAAACAGAAAACTTTCCGGAAACAAAATACATACACACCTAATTATATATACCTAATAACGTCATTTACCCCTACCTTGGCATACTTCCTTCGCTTCAATAACATCCATACATCGAGTCATACATGTTCTTTTATTCTTAAAGTTTCTCTTTTGCACACATTCATCCAAAGCATTTAGCCACGTCTTACATGGCCTACCCCTTTCTTTTGATCTACACACTCTACCTTCATATTTTTGCTTAGTTCATAGATTCACACTCATCATCTCAACATGCCAACACCAACGTAAGACACTTCTTTCACATTTACCTATTGCATTCCCTTTCAAACCGCACTCCTTTAGAACCATCTCATTACTGACTCTGTCCATACGAGTTTTTCCACATACATTTTTTAGATATCTCATTCCAACCGCATTCACCATTATAATTTTTATTTATATTACTAAATAAACATACTAGAATGTGGATACAATTATAATGATTTTCCCCCACCTTTGTATCAACATTAATTTCCTGTTTTCAAATAACAGGCTTCCTATTAAAATAGGATTTTAGATGTCCTGCTTCGTTCCCATCCCTGGGTGCACCAATGACACACACAGTATTGTTTAAATGTTACGGCCAAGGCTTCGTGAGTCGGCTGGACTCTTAGCACATTAGCCATATGAGCTCTTATTATTATTAACACCGCGTCTTACTACCCGTTTGGGCTATACGCACTTACGATAATGTGTAATGGTAGGGTGATTGTGAGATGAAATGAAGGACCTACAGTTTAACGTGGGATCCGAACCATGGCGGAGGCCTGACATTCCCCACATTCACGAGATGTCTTGTCAGAGGTGAAGGAAGGGTTTGGTAATCAGATAAATCTGTGCCGGGACCGAGGATTGAACCCCGGCCGCCAGCACAGAAGTCTGACACCTTACCCCTAGACCGCCAGGTCATCTATGAGCTAGTAAAATTGCTCAATATTGATGGGGGAAATTTTGAATTCGCGTTCTGGCCAGTCAAAATGCAAAATTACCACGATAGCTTAGCAAAGCCTAAAGCGCTGGATTGTGTGAAGCAACACAATCTCAACCTAAACTGACCTAACTACTGGGGCTAGGGATTCACCTTTCGGGTGGGAGCACCCACAGTAACCGGACACAGACAGGACTCTCCCTTCTGCCCACACCCCCACACCTTCTTGGACAGGAAACAACTAAAACCGACTGTAAGTGTGGTAATATTTTATTCGTGTAATAAGATATAAGCGAGATAAGGAAAATAATCTGATTTGGCCAGTTTACTTTGGCCTTGTCTAGAACTGACCGGTTAAAGTCCTACCTGCTAATAAATTATTATATATTTCATACTTTGGCTAATTTCAGTGGTCAAATCTAGAAGTGGCTGGTCATTTTGCGAACTAACTAGATTTCGTGGTTTGGTCGTGCCCTATACATCAATAAAATAGTATGAATGGCAATTTCTGACAGTTACAAATGTGATTAAAATTAATTTAATGTAATATTTAAACATAATTTCATGAGATATACAACTTCCACTTTTTATCAAATGAAGGATTACTGATAAAATAATAGTATAGAGAAATTATATAAACAGCAAAAAATATGTTTGTATTTTCTAACACATCCTTCAAAATGAGTTATTTGAATATCTTACTGCCTCTATTCTCTGAGCTAAATGCTTATCCTTACCCATTTCCCGCCGCAGAAGAGTTCATTATCGTTATAGTTGATGGGGGTGTCGTACCCGAACCTCCACATCGAACCTCTATTGACAGGATCCCAAAGCATCCCATGCCCTGCAACCTCGACCAAGGAACCAAAGATTGCTAGCGCCGTGGCAGCTGTTGTCAGTACTACACAGGTCACCATGATGAGCGATATGCCAGTCTATATGTGTAGTTTGGCGATAGTAGATAGCTATTCCTTTATCCCTTCAAAAGAAGCGTTTATTATTTGAGACGCTGACGATTAATATATATACTTTATGCCTTATCTACCGTCCACTTATCTTGAGTTTGTTTTAATCTCAACTGTTCGTTCAGCCCTAATGTATATGATGTCATTTCTCAACACATATTCACTCCTATAGAAATATAGAAATACAAAAAAATGATAAGTTAACCATGTCACTAACGAATCCAATGGCCTATAATACCTATTGATAACTTTTCTTCTTTTATAAGCCACTTTGTTATTGATAAACAGCAAATAATAATAATAGTAATAATAATAATGAGGTGTTAAAAAACTCTGTATACTATTATTTCAAAATTCAATAAATTCATGAATGATTACATTTTGTTTGTTCGCTTTTATAACAATTATGTATAATATAAATTATACCATCATTAATATTGTTATGCTTACAATTAACTAAATCATTTCACCTTGGTAAAATGTTTGAATTTTTTTAGTCCATACCAAGGAAAATATTAATTATTTTGATTAATAATTTGTTAAATTAAACGAATAGTAGTCAACTATATAATAAAAAAAGTTTCAAATTTGGTAACGATCACAGCCCTACAAACAAAAATCTACTTTATATTTGAGGTCCACACAACAATATCCTATTATTTAAATTCATACTTAATAATTAGTTATTTACAATTGAAACATTCAGGCTACAAATAAGAAATTATGATGAAACGTTATTTTAACATTTTGAGAAGTTATTCAAACTAATTAATATGGTTTTCAAAAATAGGTTTAAAAGTGTTCTTACAAACAATATATTCTGAGCGTCATTTAACAATAAATTAGCCATTTTGATTTTAAAAAACTTAACATATTTAATTTGACATTAAAATAGATTTAAATAACGAATGTAACGCATGTACTTTCACATAGGTAAACGTGTATTTATGTGCATATCTATACTATATAATTTACGATAATAGGTGAATAAGTGGACACTATCAAGACAGTGTTCTCGATGTCATAACAAGCGATCGTCTTTTAATAAAAACCCACAAAATATCTGAACAATCTCTGGACCTAAGTCAGTTAGACAAGCAAGAAAATTGACTTTGCTGATATTCCACCTTAATACGATGACTCGCATAGTGAATGCAATGCATAAAAATTAATTAAAATATAGCTCCCAATTAAATAATAAGATTTTTATGTAATTAATATATACATAACTAAAATAACTCAAAATGCTACGGTTAAGTAAGTAAGATTATCAAAACCCATATTTAAACATTCATAAAATGGATCTAAGTGTCCCGGATTCAATTGCAAATGAGGATAAAAAAATTATAAAAGATACAATGAGATTATTTACTTTTAATAAATGATAAATTGACGTTTTGGAATTTGACGGGTTTGTCGTCTAAATAATATAGTGTATGTCTTAGTAGTCTGGCTGCTAAAACTAATATTAATGATGATATTAAGTTAAAGGCAGTTTACACTTTTGTTTCCCCTTGACGTTTTAGGGACAGCTGAAATCTTGTAGACATAAAAAAATGAGTGTTCTATGTTACAAAAAAAATTAACACTTTGTGATTTAAAAAAAAACTATAGTAATGTCTTATTAATTGTGTTACTTATCAGTAAGATACTTAAAGATAAGTAATTTAAAACAAATAATCATTCAGAGTATTTAAGCGCAACCGCCTCATTTTATGATTCTTTAAAAAATAGTTTTAAATCATTCATTTGTATATATTTTTCTAGTGCAAAAATATTCGATTCGTTCCAATTTTAAACTACAAAATATATTTTATTGAAAAATGTATTTTATATGTTATCTCTCTTTCTCAAGAAGTAGCTTTTAATAATTCTCTACGTACAGCTTTGTTTTTCGAAAAGATCACGTTTAGTTACGCTATCAACAAACAACAACAATAAACACTTGATCTAAATACAAAAATATATGAATAATAAATTGGTAATTATTTTCTAACACCTTCTTGTAGTTACACATTTGATAATAACTATTATGAGTGAGTAAACTTCTTTATCGTTTTCAATACTATCACAAACTATTTTTTTGTGTCTATCAACGTGAAATAAACATAAATATGAATACAGCACTTGATACTTTAACCCGAAACCAAATAGAACACAGTTAAAAACAGTCCACTAAAGCTATTTCCATGAATGTGTGGGCACAAAGGTCTATTATTGTGAACACAAAGATAGCTCAGCATCGCAACTCGAGAAGTCTCAAACCTTACTCTAACCGTACAGTTTAATGTCCTCGTAGCTTGTGGAAGAATAGTCCCAAAATGCAACCGACTTTAGTATCATACGTGATACCCTGGAAACTCTTGCGCACACTATATGGTGCTTGTCGCAATGTTTACGACTCTCCGCTTCAATATAATATAGAGCCTCTTAAGGTGGGAATGAAGGGAACGTGATCTATGGTCCGTATTTTTAACGTTTATGTACATTTAAAAAAACCTTATTTTCTGACCAAAATTTGAGAAGAAATTTAACCGCATTTGCTTGGAGAACGTGGAAAACTAATTACGGAAAAAAAAACTTAGTACGCTCAGCTTAACTAGACTACACGTGAGTAAAACATTCATTTTAAAGTAAAATAACATGGCCAGGAGAGCCGTGGAGTTATATTTTAAGACTTCGGTTCAAATCCCGCCTTGTTGGTCAATATTCACTATCACGATTCTAGTCGACCTCAGCGGTCTTGGGGTAAAATGCTAGTCTCAGGATCTGATGTTTGAGTGTTCATACCTAGCCGGGGTCGACGGATTTTTCTTGAGCATTAAAAATCCGTAGCACCAATTTTTAAAATATTTTTTTAGGGGAAGTAAACCCGTTGTAGGTGACCTGGCGGTCTAGGGGTAAGGTGTCAGACTTCTATGCTGGTGGCCGGGGTTCAATCCTCGGTCCCGGCAAAGATTTATCTGATTACCAAACCCTTCCTTCAACTTTGACAAGACATCTTGTGAATGTGGGGAATGCCAGGCCTCCACCGTGGTTCGGATTCCACGTTAAACTGTAGGTCCTTCATTTCATCTCACAATCACCCTACCACTACACATTAGCGTAAGTGTGTATAACCCGAACGGGTAGTAAGACGCGGTGCTAATAGTAAAGTAAACCCGTTGGTTTCATGTTGGTTGTGGCATGTAAAATAACACTGGCAGGTATGCGAAAATACCTCTCCTGGCAAAATTGGTGGACCCTTTCACTCTAGCTAATAGAAATTCTAGTGTTATAATATTATAATCACTCGGTTCAGAAAGTGCACGTTAAATAGCCCAAACAAATGAAAATGAGATTAAAGGGGTGTTTTAAATAAGAAAAACCAAGAATTATTTAGAGAATACAGACTTTAACGCTCATTATTTATCAGTAAAAAAAATAGGTACGAAGAAAGATCGATATTTTATAATTTATTCAATTTCTGGGAGATTCAACTTAACATATACACAATATGAAGGGTGGCATCCCAACTCGGTACCACCATAAAAACCGTGACATGTATCATTACCTAATTAGGTCCTCAACCTAGCTCGGTCCATAACCTTAGCTTAGGTTAGGTTTGTGCTCCCCATAAACAGCCCAAGTTATTAAAAATAATTATTTTGATATTTTATTTTTATTGACGTTATAGTACTTATATATTTTTGAAACAAACTATATTTTTTACCTTTTTTTTATCTATTATTAGTTACTATAGGAACGATATGGGACTTAGGTGAGGACCAAACGAGGTAGCAAAAATGGGACAAAATTTTGTCTTATAATGGGACTGAACTAAAACACAACCATAAAACGGTATCTATTTTTACTGTAGTGGAGTGTACAAAGTGCGTGTGGGGTTTATTTTCTTACAAAATCACCAACTGTAAAATACTTTCTCTCTCGCCACACAAACATTTATATGGTCCTTACGATACAATGCAGGGAGATTGTGAAGTAACAATTTATTAATATTATGTGAAAACTATAACCTCAATGTGTGTATATGAATATGATTATCTATGAATTCTATAATTTGGGAGCCATTATTTTGGCTGAAGGGCTTAGCTCAATGGTTCACTGATTTGCCTCTAGTTAGGTCCTAAATGCTATTTTTATTTGGATGAATTTTTATTATATCCCCAGATAAAACAATTCATGAAACTAATGTTTAGCATTATAGTTAGAATCTGCCGTCATAGATTAAGTTAGAGTATGAGTCCGGTTCTAATATAACACTTTGTTTAGAAATAGTACGTAAATTTTCAAAATAAAATATTACTATTATTAGTTTGAATTTAAATTGTTTTATTCGACATTTTAATAGACCATGCAGTTAATCACTTCAGTGGCCGTATAGTCTACGACATTATTCTCACATTAGACTAGGTTCCAATGACAGGGATGTTGAGGTTCAAATCTCAGTCGGGTGTACTGAAGGTTTTTTTTGCAAAATAGTTTTCCACTCTACCTCCATGCAAGTGCGGGCTCACTTCCTATAAATTTAAACTTCCTTATCCCTAAAACCATTAACGTATGCGTATAACTCTCCGGGTAGTAAGATGCGATGCTAAAATAAATAATATACTAGTTACTAGCGCGTTCTGTCTTTTTAGCTATAGTACCCGGATTCGATCTTTGACAGAGCCAAAACAGTACATAAATAACTTTGGTTTGCTCCTTTTAACTATTTTTTTAGCCACGTCCTACTACCCATCTGGGTTGTACGTATATTTATATAAACTAATGGGGTAGGGATGTAGAAAATAGTGTTCAAAATAAATGTACCCGTATTTTCGTCGAGCGAGAGAAGAAAAATATTTAGTAAAATAAAATAATAAGTTCATCCGGCAAAAGTGTAAATCTTGACCTTCCTGTTACTGGCAAACCAGACTAGATTAGCTCCACGTCTTTGTTACTGTGCCCACCGCACCATATTTTTTTTAACCTCCGCGTCTTACTACCTATTCAGGTTATACACATAAGTACTAAATACGCTAATGATTTAGGGAGGAGGAAGATTGAATCTAGATTAATATTACCCGAATTTGCGTAGAAAGAGAGTGTAAAAAATGTAGGGAAATCTTCCCCAATACACCCAACTGGGATTTGAACCCCAATCTCCCTGTCATCGGCAATCTAGTCCAGTGCTTTTCAAACTGTGTTCCGCGGAGCCCTTGAGCCTCGCTATAGCTAATCTAAGGCTCCATGGGGCAATTTTATAATATTCTTCATTTATTTTTCACACTATTAAATAGCATCAGTAATTAAGATTTCCACTTTATTCAAATCTTAATAAAGGACATTTGCCAAAGGCGCAACCAAAACATGTGATGTTTTCCGTTTATTTTATATCTACATACTTGTTAAATTTAACTGTATTTGTCGAATTTCCATAATATTTGTGTAAATATTTTATGAGAGCTCCAGCGGGTTTTTTCCCCCCTCGTGTAAAGGCTCCTCCGGTCTCAAAGGTTTGTGAACCCCTGGTATATTGTATTGCGCGAATGACGTCTTAGACTAGTGGTTCCAAACCTTTTTTAGTCCAGCACCCACTTTTGAGTGTTGGATTATGGCCGCCCCCCTCCGTCACTTCCTCACAAATTTAAATATAATAAGTGATCCGAAACAAGTGAGAGTAACCTTAAGTTCCTGTCATATTGTACATTCATATATAATTATTTCAAACTAAATAATTATTGTTTATAGACTAATATGTAAGAGTTTCAGTGCTTTTTTATCGTAGCAAAACTTATAACCCCTATAAATTACACACACGTTAAAACATAAATTATGTTTAGTGCTTATAAACATTAATTATTAAAAGTACACTCAAATTTATACAACAAAAATATTTTTAAATAATTAAATATTTTGGTTAAATATTTAGCTGCTTGTTATTATTAATATAAACTTATTACTGTAGTATCCATTAAAACATAAACGTCCCTCTTCTCCCCCTTAAAATTTACCGACCCTTTGAAAAAAAAACACCTTTGGCCTAGTACCACCCAGGTTGAGAAACACTGCCTTAGACCATGAGGCCACTAAATCAGGTAATTACACGTTGTTCCTGAAGGGATAGTTCTCTCAATTCGTCAGCAAGCCAGGATTCAAGCGAAATATCTATTTTAGCTTTGCGTTCGTTTCGTAGAACACAGCGAATTAGTCAAAAGGTATTTGTTTTGTTTGAAACACACCTTAACACCACCGTTTCTTGCAAAAGACCGTGATATCGCCTACATCTCAAACAATGATGATGACATTCTAGGGAAATACGTGAATTTCGTGATGGAATTACCCTCATTGTTCTTATAACAACGAAATCTCATTAAATTAAGGAAAAACATGATAGTGCGTCAAGTTTACATCGATATCATCGTTAAATACAATACTAGTTAATGGACATAAAATATGCCCCCACATGTTTGCATGAAATAGCTCACCCAAAACTTGGGAGAAGGTCGAATTACGATAAGAAATACTTTTAACATCCGTTAGTTTTATCATTTCAAAGTACTTACTAAAGTGTGAACTTTCGAGGTCACAACCCATCCCCCCTCTCATAGCATCCTCAAACGAGTTCTATCTCTAGATTTTTTCATTAATTTTAGTTATTTTTTCAATGTTTTATTACCCGTCCGAGCCATCCGCAGGCGACCTTGCGGTCTATGGGTAAATAAAGTGTCAGTCCTCTGTGCTAGGGGTCCGGGTTTCAATCCTTGGTCCCGGCACGGATTTATCTAATTAACAAACCCTTCCTTCACCTCTGACAAGACGTGTATTAATCATAACTTGTTGAATGTGTGGAATGCCAGGCCTCCACCATGGTTCGGATCCCAATGTTAAACTGGAGGTCCTCCATTTCATCTCACAATCACCCAACCATTACACATTAGCGTAAGTGCGTATTACCCGAACGGGTAGTAAGACGCGGTGCCAATATTATTATTAATAATAATAATAATATATATTCGCATTTAATTAAACTAATACGAGAGGGATGAGAAAAATAACCCTCAAAGGAAAATAAGTATTCGCATTTACGTTAAAATGAAAGCTAGGAATCATTTAGGAAAAATCCATCCTCAGTACATCTGACAGGAATTTAAGCCCTTACCACCCCGTCACCGGCAAGCCAGACTCGACGAGTCCTTATAGTTTTCCTAACACGTTAGTAGATTTTCCTCAGAGTAGAGTTTTAGGATCCAAACCAGCTTTTTTTTAATCTGACCTCGGTGGTCCTAGGGTAAATGTTCACCTCAGGACCCGAGGTTTATGGGCTCAGCGGGGTCAACGGATTTTTCTTGAGCGATAAAAATCCGTAACACAGCGTCCTTCAAAGGGGAAGTAAAATAGTTGTTCCCATGTTGATTGTGGCATGTAAAAGAACGCTGAAAGGTACGTGATAATACCTTTTCTGGCAAAATTGATAGGCTATTTCTCTCTCGCTCATAGACATTCTCGTGTGATAAGATAATCAGTCTGTTCATAAAGTGCTCGTTTAATACATCAATTAAATAATGTGTACTGTAGACCTTAGAAGGCGAGTATCCGAACTTGCGGGGAGGGGAGTTGTAAAACCATCTGTAATAAGCCCATCTTATGACATCCTGCCATGATTAGAACTCCAACCTCCACATAATCAACATTACAATCTATTTTAATAGTGACGTCTGAGACCACCCAACCACCGGTGTGAGTTTGAACTAAATAGTATATAACACATCATCCACATCGGTGGGCACGCAGCCAAATTCGTGGGTAGTGTCTCGAAGGCCATCCGGGTGGAATGAGGATGAATTTTTACTACGTGGCTTCCCACTATCCATCCAGGCAAATATCGGTACACTTGCTCTAGACTGTTCCTCCCTCATTGCTACCTCATTGGTGTAGTTAAATAAGGGTAGCCTGTAAGGGTAGTAAGACACCTAGCAAAAAATAACATGACGCGTCATAAAATATAATTTGGCTATTAGTGGTATTTAACCTGCCTTTTTTTACTAATTTTATTATGTATACCCATGACTTACACACTAACTTAAACTTTGAACCTAAACACAACATCCAGTCTCTCTTTTTCAAATGTTGGGAAAGGGGAAGTCCCAATTTCACAATTACAAATATTTTTAGATGCAACCCCGACAATAGAAGCGTTACGGGCTATCGAACTCAGAACTTACTAGTGCAAATCTTGAAGTTTTATCTCAAACCTGTTACAAATATTTGAATAATAGTTATTCATCGTAAATTGTTATCTGTCACCGCTATGCTGATATTTATTCTAAGCAATTAAGTAGGTGCCGCCCTGTTTGTTTTGGTGGCAAGTTAGTTTATTACTACGTTTTGGTCTCTGTGGGACATTATCTACTAAAATTAACCAATTAAAAAAAACTACATCACGTTGTTAATAAGCTATTGCCTCTCCCCACGGCTAAGTGGTTAAAGAGGTTGCCACATTTCTCTGGGACCCTAGTTCGTTTCCTGAAGATGCTGACAAATATGCTAACTAATTGTGTACAGGTTCTGTTCTGCTATCCATGTAGTAAATATAACCTATAGGTGCCTGAGAGTGTAGTATTAGGCCACGACTACATATTCCGTAATTATTCTTCTTTATAGTTCTATGGTATAACAATATTATTTCCGTATTTAAAGTCGTTATCTAAAATCAACTTTTTCATAACTTTATTTTTTCATTTGTGGTTTTTAGTGTTTGTTTTTTCATCGCGTCTTACTACTCATCAGAAATTCGCATTTTAACTAGGCTATTTGAAACGTATAATCTAGAATTTAGAGTAGAATTTAGAATTTTTCCATGAAAAAAAGAGCGGAGACGTCTTTAGGAAATAATCCCCTTAGAAAACAACACGCGGCTGGGTTTCAGTGGCAAATCAGACTAGTTTAGCTTAACATTTAGCCCACGAGTCAATCAATGCGGGTATAAACTGCTATTAAGGATGGGTAAGTGAAAAATAATATCGTAATAATGGTGAAAGTTACCCTTCTTTACTGAAAGAATTCTTGCAGGCATCAATAACTAATAATTATAATCTCTTTAGAAAAACTACCCTACTTTCTTAAAGTAATATTTGCATATTGTATCAATAACTTAAAATGATATTCTCCTCAGAAAACTTACGCTTTTTTCATAGAAGGCTTGAAGGTAGATAAACCACTTATCCCTCTCTATCCTGTAGAGTCACTACAAGAAATTATTTCAATTTATACATCTCACGCTTCGATAAATTTTTTATTGACGTACTATATCAAGAAAATCTGTTGAAGGTATTACAATAAGACATTTCACGTGAATACAAAATATGTTATAGTCACTTCAAAAAGAAACCAAAATGGAATATATTGGCATTTGAAGAAGTCCTAAATTAAATCATATCCGAATATTTTGTGTACTTTTTTTTGCACTCTCGTCTATTAAGCCATAATTTAAGTTTTATGGTACATATATTTGAAAAAAAGAATGAGCAAGCAAAGTCAACAATTATATCAATATGGGAGAATAAGTGTAATAAACATGTAAATGAAGAAAAGTTATTATTATTATTATTATTATTATTATTATTATTATTATTATTACTAGTATTACTAGCACCGCGTCTTACTACCCGTTTGGGTTATACGCACTTACGCTAATGTGTAATGGTAGGGTGATTGTGAGATGAAATGGAGGACCTACAGTTTAACGTGGAATCCGAACCACGGTGGAGACCTGGCATTCCTCACATTCACAAGATGGAAGAAAAGTTGCTTTGAATGAATGTTTAAAAGGTGGAAACTCCCTATACACTTTATGACTTTTTATGACGACAGCTACAATGGTACATAAACTATGTTGGAGTCCCCTCCAAAAAAATATAAGTCAATTAATTGTTTGTATACTTGAAACAAACTAATCATAAAAAAAACCTTTTTTAATTAATATACAGCTTGGAAAGTAGCCTATAACGTATTTCTTTGAGTACTGCGTTCTATTAGCAGATGTTTATTTATATTAATGGGGTTGAAACGAGTTAGGATAGATTTAAGGGAAATATACCCGCATTTTAGTTTAAGGTGAGGAGGAAATATTGCAGTAAAGAACGCTTAGTACAATAGTTAAGAGGGATTCGAATCCTGGCCTTCTTGTCAGTGGGAATTCAGACAATTGAAAACAAAGTTTGTGGTTTTCTTCACGAACGGAATAGTAATCCATCGCCCTATAATAGTTTAAAGTTACACGTGTTTTGTTTTAGTAAAGAAGCCTTATACATAAGAAACACAACATAGTTTTTTAAAGTGCACGGATTCTTACTAACCGTTCGACTATCCCCATATTCAATCATTTTACTGGTTGTTCTTTATGGATGTGAAACGTGGTCTCTTAAGACCTTGACACAAACTCCGTATCCGTAGGTACGTAGTCCTTATCCCGTGGTCCTGGTCCTCAAGAAATTCTATTCGCGATTACACAGTCAATATCCGTATCCACGTGACCATTCCAACAAATGATATAGTCAGAGACATCGTCCAATCGAAAACTTCAAAAGAAAATTGTTTGCAGCAAGGGATGAGTGGCAATAAGTCCGCTGATCATTAATAGAAACTAAAAATAAAACTTTGTTGAGAAAATTTCCAGGACATTCTTAAAATGTAGTTGGCTTACAATCACAATAAATATATTTATAACACGATTTTAACTATCAAACTTAAAATTAATTATTCTGAAAATGCAAAACAAATGTAGGTACTAGTATTCTGAATGTAAACAAATCAAGAACCGTTAATATTATTTTCGTGCTTCATTTATGTATATCTGAGTTTTTATCTTTAACGAAAATATAACTAATCACAAGATAAAATCTAATTGTAAACAATTTATTTTGGTGTTTTAGATGGATCCCAACGCACATTTACATATTTACTCGTTTGTGATTGGTAGTCTGTATAAACTAGTCCTTAGAAAGTTAAAGTTGATCAACTTCTTTGGAGTACGGACCTACGGATAAGGACTCTGTGGCCAGAGAAATCTGATACTGTGGCATCGATTTCTTACAAACCACGGACTTACGGATACGGAGTCTGTGTCAGGGTCTTTACCTTACATGAAAGAAAACAAATAAAGGGTACTCGAAAACAAAATATTAGGAATATATTTGATCCTAAAAGGGATGAGGCTACTG
>CABFOW010000068.1:24395-67430 GCA_902141385.1 Timema californicum | reverse complement strand
AGTGTGGAATGAAATTTAGCATGGCAGAGTGTGAAGTGATGGTAATGACAAGGAAGAGGATAAGGCCTAGCAAAGCTATGAAATTGAATGAAGTAAAGTTGAAAAAAGTACAAAACGTAAAATATCTTGAAAGCGTGATTGAGGTGAAAGGTGGAAGTAGAGAGGATTTAATGAGAAGAGAACAGCAGGAAGAGTTGTTCTATAGGTGTGTAAGGGACCTGCTATGGAGGAGAAAAGTTCCCTTCAAGTTTAAGGAAGTGTTGTTCAGGGCATACTTTGTACTCATTCTCACAACTCATATGCAACATGAACATTATTATTATTATCATCACCGCGTCTTACTACCCGTTAGGGTGATACGCACTTACGCTAGTATGTAATGGTAGAGTGATTTGTGAGATGAAATGGAGGACCTACAGTTTAGCGTGGAATCCGAACCACGGTGGAAGCCTGGCATTCCCCACATTCACAAGTTTTGATTAATACACGTCTTGTCAGAGGTGAAGGAAGGGTTTGGTAATCAGATGAAGCTGTACCGGGACAGAGTATTGAATCCCGGACCTCAGCACAGAAGTCCAACACCTTACCCCTAGGGGACCAGGTCACCCGAAACATGGACATTGAACTTAAAAGAAACAAGTAAAGGGGAGGCCATGATAATGAAGTTTGTGAGGAGTATGTTAGCTGTCACGAAAAGAAACAAGATTAGAAAGAATAGAATATTAGATAGTAGAGTAAACAAGACTGAGATGGTATGGGCATGTAATGATGATGGAAAAATGAAGGATGCCAAAATAAATGGTGGAAATAAATTATGTAGGAAAAGTTTCATAAGGGAGGCTAAGAAAGATATGGGAGGAGCAGATAACAGAAAGTGTGCAGGTAAGAGGAGAAGAATTGAAGCAATTAAAGGAGAGAAAATAGTGGAAGGGTAGAGGAAGATGATGATGGTGGTGAAAGTCATTCTCATTTTCAGCCATTAACACGGCATTATCTACATATAACATTACTCTCACATTCATATATCTGTTTGTACACCAGCCGCTTCCTCATAAGAATATCTCATACACATATATGGTAAAACGTTAAATAACAATGAGGACATAACACAACCTTGTCTTACACCCTGGTCAATGTCAAGCCATTCGCTATAAAGCCTCAGCCATCCTAACACACGCTTTTTTTTTTAATTCATCAAATGTTAGATATGTTTTTTTGGTAAACTACTTTAAAAATATTTTTTTAGTTTATATACAATAAAATAAAGTTGTTTTAGTTTTTTGCAATCTATTTCTTTAATACTTTAAATAAAATTAAAGATAGTAATAAGATTATACCCAAAGTAGACTGAAGCCATATATGTAAGGATATATTTTTTATTTGATTATTTAGATAGTTAAATTAAAAGTATCTGAACAACATTTAAAGAATTTTTAAAATTACGAGCACTAAGCATAGCATGTTTGTACGACAATATGAATGTAACTTAAATTTGTTTATACTTTTCATCTTGAGTAATATGAATGGAGTATTATGAGTTAATTGAGTTATGAATTGGAATGAAAAAATGCAGTGTTCTTTCACTACGGTATTTCATTTGTTGGTTACTATTTGTGTGATTATTTTTATATTAATTATATTTTATATAACTTTCTTGGAAAATATCTATATAGATTATGTTTATTAAATTTACTATTAATTATTAAAGTATGTCGTTTATTATTTTTTCTTTTCTAATATAATACAAATTGAGAACTATTATGATTTATCACGCGTTCATTATTAAAAGAAAGGAAATAAGGACCACTAATGGCTGCCATCTCGACTAGATGAGTTTCTGCCAGATTCTCTATGCGAAGCATAGCTGGCAACATCGTATAGCTTTCTTCTTTGTCGCTACTTGTAAGCACTTTCGAGGGTCACAAAGAATTTTCAGAGAATTTAACTTAATTTGAGCAGTTATTTATGAGTGCTCAATGTTGGTAATGTAAAGGTAACACTGAATGAAATGGCGGTGCTTAGTGAATAGATATAATATAGAATCTGTGTTGATTTGTAAATAAACTACCAAAGGTTTATAGAGATAACGAGTAAGTGCTAAACGTATTTTTCCAAGATGTCTGGAAATGTAAGTCCAAGGGCTTAATGAAATTAAAAGTGGAAACTTAAAGCTTATTAAAACAAGAATAATTTTTATTCAACACAAGTGATTTTGAAACTTAAGCTTTTGTAAGAGGTAAGGTTAAACCTTCAATTTATAATCATTTTCTAATTAAAATCCATTATCTTTTGGTTTCTTTTTATAAACCGCCGAGCAGCAGCACCATCAAACAAACATGAAAACTTTGAACAAATGGCGGGGAATTAATTGTTATACCTTTTGGCAGTAATATGATTAGGAAACGTCTTTAATTTGAAAATATTGTTGTTGCAAATGATCGATCACAAATCAATCATTTAGGTACTTTTTGATCATCTACACAAGTAATTTATTCAATATTAACTTTTTGCATGGCTATGCTTGATTGAGCTTTCATTGGGTTTATTAACTCATAAAAGTCTAAAGAAAGACTTGTCACTATTTTATATATGTAGGCTCTAATTATCCAACTTGAATAAGATTATAATATGCCTGTATAACAATTTATGCTCGCCATTACACGAGTGTTAAAAGCATATTTTCTTTGGGAGATCACAATGTACTGCCATATCTAGTGTAACATTGATGAAACGCATAAATCAAAGAACTTGAGTAGCTAAACATTTAAATGCATAATGGAATAATCTCCATGTGAAGTAAAAGGTATTTTAGTATGCAATAGTTAACAAAATATTAAGGGGTGTATGTACACTATCCGTCCCATTTGTGACCATTTCTTTCCTAGAATAGGCATAATATTGATATCAGCTGTATATTTTTTTAAACAAAAACATGTATAATCTATCACCTCCGCTCCTTCCCTTAATCACTACACCCTTACACTGTTAAATTATATCTTATCTTATCCCTGGATAAGAAAAAGTTCCACTCACCTAAGCTACGGAAGTATATTTCGGCTGTTCTAGAACAAGTTGGACACCTTAAAACTAAACACCAAATAGAATGGTCTTTATGAAGCTGTAAAAATTGTGTGTAACGAGCACAATTAAGTTAATTTTGTATTAGATTAAACTAGGCATATTATAAATGGTCAACTATTGTCCTCTGATATTGGTGAAACACGCCTTTAATATCTTCAAGCAATTGACTAGATGTAGGGGATCCCATTTAGGCCTATCTAGAAATACTAAATTTTAGAAGAAGTGTAAAACCTTTTAAACATAATTTTGATCACTTCATGGAAATAACAAGACGGCTCTTTCATATTAATTATTATGACATCCAACAGAGTTCATTCAACCTAACCCTCCATTATTATGACACTTTACAAACCTAGCTTAACTTAACCCTCCTGTGTTAGTATTAAATTAAATTTAGGCCTATTATTATATATTAAATCATCTATTCATTGTTAGGTATATAATTAAACATAGCCTAGTTGGTACACATACAATGATGTCATCCGTTTTAGTTTGCCGAATCATGGGTTTAACTTAAATCATAAAGAGAAAATTACACATCATCATCATCTATAGGCTCTATTTATATTTCGAAAGTGATTTGGGGGATATGTTGGCGAGTTTTATTTAAATTTATTAATTAAAATTGTTAACAATTAATAAATCTAGGTGTCATTTGATTCTACATACTATTATATGCTTAATTAAGTGAATAAAATATCAAAGCATTGTACCATAGCAAGTGGAAAAGCGCCCAAATGGGTCGGATAAAGCGTGAGTCTCTTATCACTGTAAATAATAATGGGCATGATACCCACCATCAAAGGCATAGCCTATAAGATTTTTTCAATTAAAATATCAATGTTCTATGAGAGGGAGGGAATTTTCCAAAGTCTATAATATAGGCTTAACTGACATATTTATAAATTCTAAATATTTAACTAAGCCTTTGTGCCTTTGCTTTTAAGAAAAGATTGAACAACTGAATAATAAGTATGCCAATTTGAACACCCTTATTCCAGCTGTTTGTTTTTACTAACAAATATACTTTATCCATTTATAAATCAGTTGGAGTCCAAGTCTGAGTCAGCCCTTAGAAAAATAGACAAGTTGAATTCAAAGGCTTGGTGTATCGATTCAACAGCCCTGGAATTAATGTAACTAATAATTTCATGAATAATATATTTCTCAAACTCGTTTTTTGATGCCTTCTATTTGTATTAATTCCGAGAATATAATTATTTATCTTCATTAGAGTTTTGATGTTATTTGCCACCCTACCTTGTATTTCCCTATTTTTTTTCTACTTTTGTGAACAATTTCCAATTTATTTTCGCGTGAAATCTTCGAAGCTTGCCAGCTGGTTTCCGGCCTGACTAATGTTAATGTTAACATATATTAAATAAAGTAAAAGGACTGAAGGAACAACGTAAAACATTGTTTTAAATAATTTAAATAAAGAATTTGGATTTAAGGAAGAACACTTACCTTTTATTAATCATATTAATTATCCTTTTAAGAAGTGTGTTTGACTCTTGTATTAACTTTTAAAGTCGACCATGTTTGTTTTAACACATGCACAGTTCTATCAAACAAATGAGGAGCATGTTTTTGGTTGTAGAAGAAGAAAGGAAGAAAAACTAGCACGATTTTTAATTTTGACAGAAGGAAATAGACATTTAATTCTTTATAAAACATTATTCACATTTCAATTGGCTATATTTAAATACTTATATTGAACCTACATTTCATTTTTATTTTCTCCCTAGTCTATAGCCAACAATTTATTAAAGTTTTTTTTATGTATATATATTTTGCTTTCTCTTTGGACTTGGAAGTAAGAATAGAACAGTTTTAAATTTAGAAGATTGGAAGGTTTTTAAAGAGTAGGGAGGTATTCTTCCTGGTTGTGGTCCAACATGGAGCCAAATCGATGGAGCTCCCAATTCAAGTTATTTTATAGTGATTCAAAGGTGGAAGATTAAAGTGAAAGTAGTAAAAAAGGGAAGCTAAGTGTGTGTGTAAGAACTACAATATTTATGCTCATTTAAATTGTGGAAGAATTTGAAGTGAAACAAATTTATGAAGATGCTGTTTCACTATGGACTAATTATTCATGGGTGAGGTCAACACAATTCTTCAACTTTCGATTATTGCAATCATTTCTTTTCACTCTCCTATATAAATCAGAACTTATTTACTTCCAGAAAGACAGACTAATGCAAAGAATCAATTAACATTTTATTTTATGTCTAATTATTAATTTTATTGATTGTATATATATTTTTTTCTCTTTTGGTCTCAACAATACTTATACCTTGTCAATTTAGAATTATAACTAACCGGAATTCCATAGGTAGGATTTGGATGTGGACAAAAGGGAGACAACAATACATTCACAAAAGTGCCAACAATTGTTATTCTATAACATTTTTTTTATTTGTAGCCTAAATTACATTTTTCTTCAACAATCCATTTTTTTAAATCTAAATTGTTCAGGTTTCTTTAGTTTTAAGTTTACCCAGGGGTCCCGAGTTTGAGAGTCGTCGTGCCACTGAGTTGATAGCCGAGGTAAAGTTTTTTTCTCTTTTGACTATTATTTTTCCCCTAGATACTAGGGGTGGCAACCAAATAAAACACAAATTATATAGATAAAGAGAGAACACACATATATCTCTCTTTCACTGATTGAATGAACCGAGATAAAATATAAATATTTTTCCTGTTAAAGGTTTTTTTACTTTTTATTTTATTTCATTACAGAGTATGTTAGTTTCTGCCATAATTCAAGTTTTAAGCCAGCTTTTACAAATTTATAAAAGCAAGGGGGTACCTTCTCACCAATACTATTTGTAATCTTAATGGCAATGGTAAAGTTCGTTCACGGTAGGAGTTTACCTATGAAAGGACTTTTTTCCCTACCAGAAATCTATTATATAGTAGGATATTGGTAAGAAAAAAGACCTTTCAGAGGTAAACTCCTACCGTGCATGAAGTATAATGAACAAAGTGACAGGAAAACTCGAGGAAGGAATGAAAGCCACGATGTTTACTGATGACTTGACGGTATGGGGGGTACAAAGGAAGTACAGGAATGGAATGAGGAAGTGAAAGAGTGTGGAATGAAATTTAGCATGGAAAAGTATGAAGGGATGGTAATGACAAGGAAGAAGATAAGACCTAGTAAAGCTATAAGGTTATTGAGTAGAGATGAGTATATCTTGGAAGCGTGATTGAGGTGAAAGATGGAAGTAGAGAGGATCTAATAAAAAGAGGACAGAAGGGAGAGGATGGAATAAAAGAGGATGCCAAAGAAAATGATGGAAATTAAGTATGTAGAATAAGCTTCGTAAGAGAGGTCACGAAAGAAATGGGAGGAGCTGATATCAGAAATTGTGCAAGTGAGAGAAGAAGTATGAAAGCAATTAAAGAAAAGAATAGAGGCAGATGAAGGCATTTTACTAAATTGACCTTCCCACAGGTTGGATAAAGTTGATGGTGACAAAATGTTCTCATTACCTCTTCACTCTTTTACTATCCCTCTTTCCCTGCTTACTTACTGTGTAATTGAGGGATGGTTGGTCAGAGGATGTATTCATTGGCAGGCGAGATCTGGTCTCTGATTTTTATGTGTATTTGAGAAAGTGAAATTTTCCAGCGTACAATGTTTCAGCTTATGCAAATTAATTTTTGCTATTATAATAATATTACAATTTTTATTGAATTAAATTATTTAGGGTGGCTATAGACAGGATAAACCTGGAAAAGTCTGGGAATTTTAAGATGTCACAGTGAAATATCAGTAAATTTATATATATTTGACCTAAACATTTAAACAGGTGAGAGATTTGGTTTTTCAGTGTTAGCAAAATGCATTGCCTTACTATATCAGTCTTAACATGATAAAATTGTAGTGAGTTGTTTTTTATACCACATTTACACAGAGCCACAAATAATAACTGACATTAAATACTGGAGAAAGAACTTATAAACATGTTATTTAATAGACATTATGATTGTTTTCAAAAATATCTAATCAATGTAATAAATGAAAAGATAAAAATCTCATGTCAGGATTCTTTAAAAATATTGTCTGGAAAACCTGGAAAAGTCAGAGGATTTTAGAATAAAAGTTTTGTAGCTACCCTGTTGCTCTTGGGTATGAATATGTCAAAATCCTCTATTTTTAAACCAGAAAGTTGAAATTCTACTTCAATCATTTGGTGGTCTTTTTCATTTTTGTTAAATGTCTTATCTTAGGTACTTGATTCTAAACTTTCTAGCAAACTTCAAAGGGCAAATCTTTCAAAATGGACACCATGTGTGAAGATGAGACTATGGAATATGGTGATGACTTCAATCCTTATGGATATGAAGATACATATGATAGTACAGGTATAGACATAACATCAGAAAATGTCACCATGTATCAAAATATCAAAGAGGAACCACCAGTTGAATGTGAAATCGAAGAGTATCAGCTAGAAAATGACCCCCAGGTGAGTGCAAACTTTATTTTATCATTAATTAATAATTTCAGTACCTGCATCACAGGGGACGCAGGCAATTTTGAGTGGCTAATGGTGAGGAGGTTGGGGTTTGAATCCCAGCTGGGTGTATTGAGGTTTTTTTTCCTAAATGCCTCTCTAATCTTTTTCCACACACATGGAGGTACATGTATTTTCTTGAGCGTTCTACTTAACCTTGTTTCTACCCCATTATTGTAAATAAATTCAGATCGTCTAAGTGTTATATTAAATAGTTACATTTTTAAATTTACAAATTATGAAAGCATACAGCCTACAATTATTATTATCCTTGCATTAAAATTTACATCACTCTTTTAAAAACACTAGGATTGCAATAGGTCTTTTTTTCCCTATGAATCTATCTTTGTGTCATAATTAATTTGTATTTATTTATTGGTTTTACAAAGTACTTGTATCAAAAGTTATCATTCCTCCTTTCTCTATTCTCACAGTGTATATGTGTATAAACAGAACTTATTCAATCCATTTTGTCTATATCAAAGTAAAAAAATTGCTTTAAGGGGCCACCTACTGATGTGCAAAGACACTTTGTAGGCGTAAATAAAAACTACTTAATTTAAGAAATGGTGGTCTGTCGGTCTAGGGGTAAGGTGTTACATGTCTGCACTGGGGGTACAGGGTTCAATCTTTGGTTCTGGTATGGATTTATCTGATCGCCAATCCCTTCCTTCACCTCTGACAAGACATGTATTAATCACAACTTGTGAATGTGTGAAATGCCAGGCCTCCAGCGTGGTTTGGATTCCACGTTAAACTGTAGGTCCTCTATTTCATTTCGTAATCCACACCACCATTACACATTAGCGTAAGTGCATATAACCTGAATGGGTAGTAAGACGCGGTGCTAATAATAATAATACAATAATTTGTTATTTCAATCATGACACATGTCACCATGAGGTAGAAAGGTGACAAAATGTTTCTAAAGAATTAAATATCTTGCAAGTTGAGTAGTATAACGTTCAAAGGAATTCATTAAAAGTTGAAATTGCTCATTTTCAATGACATTTCGAATGAAATGTCAAATGTGATAGTTCTGGAATCAAAGTAAATGTTTAGAAACACAAATCTAGCCTTCCTTAAACAAATAATACGTTTTTAACAGGGTCACAACAGAATATAGACATTAATTGAAGACTTCTTTTTAGTGGTTTTGAATCTTCAGAATTGCCATTCCCTTAAGAAATCCTGCAATTGGGTAGAGAGAGCTCTTAACAATACCAAGCACTTTTTTACTAGATGGATGAAAAAAATAGTCGACACATTTGCTAAGTTGGTAGCTGTAGTCATTATAGTTTTTCTAATAATAAAATTTGAGTTTGATTTAGTAATGGAACTAAAGGCCATTAAATCAGGTGGTGTGCCGGTTGATAGTTGGGTTTGTTTGTAAAAATTATTTGATAAAGTGTTCTCAAATAATAATTTGTTTAAGAAGGTGCATTTTAAATACCCTTAATAAGAATTCAAACATCCTTTCTAAACACTATTTAATCCCACATAGTTTAACTTTAACAAATAACTGGGTCTTTATCAGTGGGCTATCAGACCAACAGTCTAGCTTGCATGTTCTGGTTTGCAGAAATAAGTTAAAATAAGTTGGGGGTGGTTGAAGCTCAAATACTGCCCAATGTACCATGGGTGTCACACACATGTGGGTTCATTTACTCTAAATTTATTTCTTCCTAATCCCCTTACTTGCGTAATTAAATATGGATAACTCAAGTGGTAGTAAGGAGAGAGAGAGTGTGTGTGAGAGAGAAACAGAATAGGTAAGGGAGAATGCGTGATAAAATGTGTGAGTGTGAGAGAGGGAAATAAAGCATGTAAAATTTTGGGGGAGAAAATGTGAGGTTATGAGAAAAAGAGAGTTTGAAATATAAAGTTAGTATGGAGAGATTAGTTCAGGGAGAGAAAATTAGATTGTGAGAGCGTTAGGGTGTGAGTTTAAGAGAGAGTGAGTGTGTTTAAGAAAAAGAGTTATAAAGATAAATTGAGAGAGCAAGTTTGAAAGAAAGAAAGTTTGAGAGAGTTTGAGATTGAGATATAGACAGTTTGAGTCAGTTTTTAAGAGAGAGAGATTGAGAAAGAGAGTTTTAGTTAGAGATTTTGAGAGAGAGCGTTTGAAATAGAGGGAGTTTGAGAGATAGAGCATTTAAGAGAAAGAGTGTTTAAGAGATAGAAGCATTTGAGAAAAAGAAAGATGCTGAGAGAGAGATTATAATAAAGATAATGTGAGAGAACTTGTGTGATGGAGCGTGTATGTGAGTGTAGTGTGTGTGAGAAAGAGAGAGGGATAGTGTAAGGGAGAGAGAACGAGAAAATACTATATTAAAGAGTGTTTTATAGAGTGATTGAGTGTGTGTGTGTGTGTGCGTGTGTGAGGGAGAGTGTGTGAGTGCATGAGAATCTGATAGAGAATATGAAAATATAGATGTGGTACTCAAACATTTGAAATATCATTCCCTCAAAATAAACACATCTAAAAATAATTTTATCATGCGGGAAACAAAACTTAGACAATTATTTTCACGAGCTTAACAACTTAACCTTTTAATTTTCAAATTATACTTAATATTATTGATTTAAATTCCAATTAACGATAACATTCCAATAAAATATAAATGTTTCCCCGATTAAGGCAGCTCAATTTAGATGTGTTATGACCAGCATCCAAAGAGAAAATTGTTATGTGTTTGGACCAACAATTAATGAAGATTGAGTTATTATATTTTAGTGAAGATTATATAGTTTATTTAGAGATTCGCAGCCATGCAGCAAATAACGGTTTCCATGATGATTAAACAAAGAATGGAAAACTACTATTTTTCCACGACATCCTGGACTTCTAACCATTAAAATGAGTGGTCGTTTGTCAAGATCTTTTAATTTATTATTTATATTTATCTAGAAATGGGCTAATAAAATTATATATAAGAAGAAAGATATTATATTAACCTACAAATTTCATTTCATGGCCAATATGACTAAGAAGTAATCTATCTTTATTATTTAACATAATGCACAATTGTGCATACATATTAACGTAAATCAAATATATGCTTTCATCCCACGCTATATTCTTTGTTCAAGGTCATTCTTAAAAATATTTTCTAAATTTTTTTGCTAAACAGTTAATAAGTGGTTTACAGCGTTTTGGTAAATCATTAATGTAGCTCGCAGCTAAATAATTCCAAGAGACCATTTAAAATTAGTAAAAATGGTTCAAAAAATAGCAGCATAAAGCTACCATGGATCAACGATAGAGTGTGTTTCTGATTTTTATTAAATGGCCAACGATTTTACAAATCTATTACCGGCTAACCCTTAAAATATGAGCGATAAATGACCCTAACACAGATTTAGCCCTAGATAGCTCAGTGGTAAGATATTGACATGCTAAGTTAGAAGTTCCGGATCTAGGTCCAGATTAAAAAAAGATAATTATTTAAGCAATAATATAATATAGGTTTGAAGTCATTTCACCAACTTATTAGCGGTTTGGGCTTTCGAATTTCCTTGTAAAAGCGTTTCATTGCCTTGGAATGCTAATTCCTTTTTTCCTTTTATATATCTTCTGCCATCTTTATAAACTTTAGTGGGGTCATTTAAAAAAAATCGTTTTTCCACAATAAATACATTTCACACATCCCTAAAGACATTCAATATAATTACACTCAGCCACACTGAAAAAAATCCTTTCATCAATAGTAGTAGCACTTGATAAACTGACTTGAAAAGGGTGGAGAGCCAGGTGACAATCCATAAAGAGAGATGGTGATGGGTCAGGGTGATAAGCTTCACAAACATGCCAAAACCACTGGCGACATATTTGTGGTTTCAAGGACAGACAGCTAGGGACTTGGAGTGAGAAGTGATGAGCTGTCTGCTCTTCTCAGACCTGGCTGTTCTGTTTCAGCTTTGCGGGGATGTATCAGATATATTTTCAAAATCCGAGGGCAAAATATGAAGCACCTAAGCTCGTATCAATTTTCATGAGTTTTAGATTGAATATTAATGTGAATGAAGTACCATTATAATATTAAAAGAAGTCGGCATAGTTGACTTAATTCCTCCATTTATTACACATGTTTAAATATACAAAATAATTAATTGGATATTGCATTTATTTGGCAATTTTTTACACTATTAATTGAAGGTTCATTGAAATAACATTTATTTCAATTAATAAACCTCCTCAAATACTTCTAATATTCCAAATATGAAATCTTTGTGTCATTTAGTTTTTCTAAAAACTGTGCATTAGATGCCAAAATTTCAAACTTTGAGTAAACACTGTGCTTAAAATACACATTTAATCTATATTTAATACACTGATCCAAGTTTGGTTTAAGAAGACCTACTAAAATGCATACATATAATTATTATATTATTAATTTTGGGCCATATATCCCTAAATATTTTCAAAGTCGTTTGTCACCTAATTCATAAAGTCCGCTTTAAATAGACATGTGTTGAATGCTAAATACTAAAGTAATAATGAATATTGTATGTTGGTAGGCCAATGATCAGCAAATTGATACGTCTCAGATGATGCTGAACACTGAACAGTTGTGTCGAGTGTGTTCAAGACTTAGCAAGAGGTTGGTCCCTATTTTTGGGGAAAGGGGGGCAGAGATGGACCTGGCTCACAAGATTCACACCCATCTACCAATTTTGGCAAGTGTTTATTCGTTTATTTATTGATGATTATTTAGAATAAGTATAGCTGAGGTACATGTTATTGTGTTCTTGACTATGATAATGGAATTCTATTGCCAAGCTCACTGCTTGTTTGGGAGCACTGAGGTTTTTTCCTCACAATTGATTAAGTTGTGAATACAAATATAATTTTAACAATATTTTCACATTAAAAATATAGCTATTTTTTTGCTTGGTTACAGTTTGTTGATATATAATTTTTGATGAATAGTTAAAACCGAATAGATCACTAAGTGTTTCCTAGAATGGAAACATGATATTTCTGAGAAGTGAATTAGTACCCTAATATATAGTCTTGGAGAGATGTCAAAGAGTTGTGGTTAGTAAGTGTTATGTGAAATTCTTATGCCATTTTTGGCTTTGACATTTGTTCAGCGGAGCAATGTATTGTACTGGAAAATAAATTGGCATTTTGAATTGATTACATTTTCACTGTATTTATTGTTCAACAGGTAACCGTAAATGATCTTATGCCAGTGAATGTATGTGAAGCCTGCATTCTTAAACTGGAAATATGTCACAATCTTGTTAAAGTCTGTTTGGAAGGTGATATGAAGCTCAGGACTCTCATGGGCCTTCCGACTGATATGGATGAACCAGTAAGCTCTCACTAGATTATTTGACTTATTTTTTTGTGCTCAGGTTTTCTTTATTTTATTTAATAATAATAGTGGTTAAAGCATTGGTTTCGTGCACAAATATGGTCTGTAAATTCTGACCGAGGAGGAGGTAATATGAAATTATTATTTATATACTCTTTTCTGATTATTTTAATTTTCAAGGGCACTTTCAACTTGGGGTATAGAGATGTTTTTTAAACATCAAATCTTAAGCCTACTCTTGAAGTTTGCTCTTGAAGTTTAGCCTTTGCATTGGGCACACATTCACTGCTTTATATTAAGATTGTACTTTGTTTGGTTTAAGCTTTTATTAAACTGTTATATAACTTTTCAGGAAGAAATAGATCTAGAACATGAATCTTATGGTGAGGTCCCAGTTGAACCAGCTATGTGTGAAGAAGCCCTTGGTAGTGAAATCCTGTCTAGAACAGTAAAGAGGAGAGGGGAGCGTAAAGCCCGAAATGCAACTACCAATAATCAGGCAACTTCAGGAATCAATCAGACTGCTGCTAACCTCACCGTAAATGGCCGGCAACCTCAAGACTATGGAGATATTACCGCTCTTCGTGTTAAAAGAGGGAGACCTAGAAAGATCGATCGGCAAATGTTGACAGAGGAAAACTTAACACAAAAGGTATGGACCTCTTTTCATTTAAAACAAAGTTTGTAGTGGATAGGGATGGAAATGAGCATGTATAGAGATATAGTATTGATACTGTACACATTAAAAGTATCAAAAGAAAAATACTGGTACCTCACTAGTATCAAAAGAAAAGTATTGATAACACTAAATATCAGTATCACAATTTTAATCTGGAAAAATATTTTTGTTTCTTTAGTAATAATAATTTCAACTTTTGCATCATAATTACATTTTTATATTTATCTAAACACTGAAAATAATCATGGTTTTTAATAATCTAAGACAAATTTTATAAGATACTTTTTCGCTATCAAATTTTTAACAAATTTGTATAATTCATTTCTGGGAGGTGCTACTTTTTAACTACATTTGTCATTTATGTACTCTATTAATATAGATTATTAAGTATTGACAAAGAATATAAGAATGGCCGCACTCCCCTGCTTTATCTGGTTAAACAACACACACACAATTTTACGCTTTGTCTGCTTGGGGCACCTTTAGTTGACTAAGTTCATTAAGTTCTACAAAAGATTATTTTGTTTAGTTTGTGGTGAACCTGGTTATTGATAAAGGAAGGGGTAGTTGACTGGGCTACTCACCCTGTCAGGGAGCAGGCTATATTGATATAAATGAAAGAACAGCTATGAATTATGATAAGCTAACTGGCAGGCTATATTGATATAAATGAAAGAACTGCTATGAATTATGATAAGCTAACTGGCAGGCTATATTGATATAAATGAAAGAACAGCTATGAATTATGATAAGCTAATGAGATTGAATGCTGGAGTTGCTTCTTTCTTATCACGCATAAAATGAGTTGGGATTGAAAGGGTGTTATTTGTTCTTTCTCCACAGTCCACTCTAGTAAAAAATGTAATCCCAACATGAGTGAGGATAGCAAAAAAGTTTTTTTTTTCATACCGGAGTTTGAGTACTAATATCAGTAAAACTATTGGGGGTGAGGGGGAGAGTATTGATTTAAAAATAACTAGTATTTAAAGGAAAATATCTATATTACACTGGAGTTTGAGGTTTAATCCCTGTTCTGCTGAATTTTTGGGAACTTTTTCTCTTTAATTTCTATACACTAAATATGTTTAACAATAAACTACCCCAATGGCTAAATAATTGTTATGTTATGATAATAGAAATTGATAACAATAAAAAGAAAGGAAAAAATAAACTAACAAGGGTAAATTTAATAAAGAAAGCCCACCTAGGGAAAGAGGGAAAATGTGGGAAGAATCCAATGCACAAAGATAACATCTTTTTATCTTCTATAATCTAACTAGTCACATTTAAACACAAATTGAGTAGTATTTCAGCATTGTTGCCTTAATCAAATAAAAAGAAAAGGAATACACTTTACACAAAAAGGTTGAAATATTACTCAATTTGTGTTCAAATTTGTGTTTAAATATGTGCTTGACTATTTCTACTAAAGGAGAAAGAAAGAGCTCACCTTTGTGCATTGGATTCTTCACACATTTCTCCTCTTTAGCTAGGTGAACTTTTTTTTATTAAATTCACACTTGTTAGTTTTTTTTTTATCAAAACACACTAAATTTAAATCAAATAATTGCATGGTGACACAAATATGGGAGAGCAGTGTTGAAACACTGTAAAGTTATATGATTTTAGTGCTAGGGATGGAAGTCAATCTAAAATAATATTTAGGTTAGTTCTTGAAAAAAAGCAGCTTGCATTACAGTTTTTTCACAGTTTTTTCATATTTAGTTAATATAATATAAAATAATATGTAGCTCTCCATGAACTCAATTATAATAGTTGGAAAACAATTTATATTTCGAGGTGACCTGGCGGTCTAGGGGTAAGGTGTCAGACTTCTATGCTGTCGGCCGGGGTTCAATCCTCGGTCCAAGCAAAGATTTATCTGATTACCAAACCCTTCCCTCACCTCTGACAAGACATCTTGTGAATGTGGGGAATGCCAGGCCTCCACCGTGGTTTGGATTCCACGTTAAACTGTAGGTCCTCCATTTCATTTCACAATCACCCTACCATTACACATTAGCATAAGTGCGTATAACCCGAACAGGTAGTAAGAATAATAATAATAATTTATATTTTGCTCTTTGCTCAAATATTGATTTATTCTCAAATGCACACTGTTAATTTGTGCACATATTTTCAAAATATGTTTCTGTGAAAATTAAAGTGTCGCTCAAGGTCTATTAAAATTGTGTGCACCCACTTACCTCATATTATGTTGGTGATTGTCTGTAGAATGTTGAAAGTCTCAGCAGCCTGTGCATTGATGGAAATGAGTTGATCTCATAGCTTTACACACTATGCTCCAATCACATGCATTCTAAATGTTTAAACTATCATGAAGATGGTTCAAATCCTCGAATATTTAAACATGTACAGTTTAAGCTAAAGTGAAACTATTTAAAATTGAATTTAAAAAAGCTGTTTGTAACCACTGACAATATAGGTTATTTTATTTGTCATATATGTTTGTCATAGACAACAAAGAGATAACTTTTTTTTAGTAAGTTAATGATATTAACACAATTTTATCCTTGTTTTTTTACCCTCCCATCTATACAAGTCTATGTAATTTTCTTTCCCAAGTGCTTAAAATTGTTACAAGATCTTTATTCACCTCTTTGGAACTCATTCAGATCTTCACCTACTTACTGTCCTCGACACACAGCTCCATATCACTACCAATGTCATAGTCTCGTTGTTGAGAACTTACTTTCTACTACATCCACTACAAATTACATAAAACTAGCTTGTTTCTGTAGCATTTTTGTTCATATTCCGACTTAATTGTAGGCCACAAGATAAAATAGTTTCTCTGAAGTGTGATTTTTTTTATGGGAATGAAAAACTTTGAAAAGTCAAAGGAAACCTTTTCCTTCAACTTGAAAACCCACAATTTCCTGAAATTAGCTAATCTAAATCAATAAAATGGATTAAAGGTGACATAGAGGTCAGGTTCGACTACCAGCCAAATGGATTTAGGGTGGGTTTTCCTAAATTGTGTTGCATTTTTCCTCCATAACCAGCCTTGTGTTATAGGGGTCAAGAGTCTTTGGTTGATGATCTAAAGGCCCTGGGTTCGATTCCCTGACTGTACTAGGTTTTTTTTAAAGGGGAATAATTCCCATATTAACAAAGGTTTTGTTAACTGGGCTTAAGCTAGGTTAAGATATTCATTGGCTTCACCCTGTCTTATTCACTAGCAACATCACCTCATCTCATTGGTATATGGAAAGAGCTTCCATGGAAAGAAAGAATGTAAGCTATTATTAATACATTCAAGCGTTCCCGGGGGCTACGGTACGTTAGTACTAACTAAATTTTCTGCAAATTGAGCTACAGATTAATGTAGCCTAGGCATGCCATTATTATTACTTTTCCTCCATGCTATAATGGGTACATTTTCTCTAAAGTGCTTTCTACTTTTACTTTGCTATTGACACTGCATTTTCTCTAAATTTTGCCAACCTCATCATTACTGCAGATCGTAAATGCAGATAGCCTGAACTGGTTGTAAAACCGTGTTAAAAACCCCATCCAAAACAACTCTATGCTCACAAGGTGGCATTTTTTTTCCTAGCACCACATTTTACTATTGCTTAGGGTTTATACACCCGTTAAATCAAATATTGGCATTTTGTAATCTTACGACTACCCTACATTAATAATCTCAGATATTTAAATTTATTATTCTTAATTCTAGGATTTGTTTGTTATGGTTTTCTGTGTGTACAGCTCCAAGTCCATGTTTAAATCCCCTGCTGACATTTAATTTTATCAATTTAAAAATTGTATACAAAGCATAAGTTTGTTTGTTCTTAGTAAATGTTTGTAATGTTACAGATTAAAAATCAACAATATAAAATTGTTGTCGTTAAAGCTAAGTCTAAAAAACCAATGACTCAGAAGGATATAATGAATATTTTGAAAACTCAAGGTGGTCAGCATAAATTTATCATGAAAACCCAGGGGCAGCATAAAACCATTCCTGATAAGACCAATGCAAGAGTTTTGAAAAGGTATGTTAATTATATTATCATTGTTAGCAAAATGCTTGTTTTGTATTCTACGCTACTATTTGATTTAATAATTATTTGGAGACTAGCAGACAACACTTTTCATTCCTTCAACCAGACAGAAAAAAATAAATTATTTCTTATGACCCAGTTTTTAGTTGATTAAAAGAATAAAACTTAAAACTCCAGCTTTGAGTTGCACATGTTAGTGTACAGGGGTTAATACTAATTTTTAAATTTCAGACCGCTGTGTGCGGTAGATATCATGCAATACCCATTACATTACAGACATACATACATAAACTCTTCATTTTATTAATATATATGGTTTAGTTGATTAGTGCTTGGTTTCAATAAGATCTAGATGCTCCATACGTATGTAGGAAAAAGACCGCAAGGGAAGCCAAGAAAGAGCTGGGGCGAGCAGATAACAGAAAGTGTACAATTGATAGGAGAAGAATGAAATGAATTAAATGAGGAAGAATGGTTGAAGGATAGAGGAAGATGAAGGTATTTTACTAAGCTGACCCGACTGACTTGACAAGCTGGAAATAGAATATGATGGTGATGAAGTTGTCATGGAAAATGTGTTTAATGTGAACTTTCCCTTTTCCTCCTGTACCCTTAAAATGTATTTGTGTTCTGACAAGTGTGCTCATAACTTTATGGAGTATATACTTTATTAGGAAGAGGAATGAGGCAGGGATATTGTTTGTCACCACGTCTGTTTAACTCGTGGGGAGAGTGGCTGGTTAGGGAAGAGCCCTGGAGTGACATGGCAATTTTATGATATGATGCATCATCAACACATTAAAATACACAGATGATCTAGCATTGCTGGCCAAAAATGAAGGATCAACTGGTGGAGATAGGGAGACAATATGGCATAGAGATCAACATCGAGATGTCAAACGTGATGGTGATTTAAAAAAATGAAGAGCCACTGAAAATCAAAATTATAAACCAGGTGCTGGAAAACATAAAGCAGTTCAAGTACCTGAGAAGTCTGTTGACAAAGGATGCCTACTGCACCAAGGAAATTAGGATGAGGATTGCCATTGCCAAGGAAGCTTTTAACAAGAAGAGGTTACTGCTGACTAACAAGTTAATTTTGGAACAGAGGAAGAAACTAATAAAGTGCTACATTTGGAGCAGAAACTAGAACTCCCAGAAGGATGGAAAAGAAATATTAGGTGAGCTTTGAAATGTGGTTCTGGAGAAGACTTGAAAAGATCATTTGCATAGCCAGGGTGACAAATGAATAAGTGCTAAGAAGAATGGGAAAGAAGGAAATTATTTTTAATGTGATCCTTCGGGAAGGAACTCTTCTGCACAACATCATAGAAGGAAAGGTTGAGGGAAAGAGGAGCTTAGAAAGTAGGAGTCAAATAATGGATGACTTGACGTAAAGAATAAAATTCTTGAAGTTGAAAGAGGAGGCAGAGGACAGGGCGCATTGGCGGTCTAGTTCACTGACATAAGAAAATATAAATCATAATAATATAAATATAGTTGACAAATTACACATAGACACAGGACTTAAACCTCGGGACCTTTGACTTAACTTCATCCACCATTCAGATGTCTATGTCCGGCCTACACGCATGGTCATTCATTGTTTAAGACAGAGTCTATGATGGACAATTGAGATTTGCAGCTAGTTAATAGTTATCAGAAACTCAACAATGGTGGCTTGGGGTTGGCATTTATGCTGCCACTTTTACAAGTTTTCAGGTAAAGTATTTTGGTAGTTTTTTGAAACATTAGTTCAGTATTATTTGTATAGTCAAATGAATAAAGTGCATCAGACATATTATTTAGTTATATCATTTCCATATAATTATATGAATATATAAATGTGAGGAATGCCAGGCCTCCACCGTGGTTCGGATTCCACGTTAAACTGTAGGTCCTTCATTTCATCTCACAATCACCCTACCATTGCACATTAGTGTAAGTGCGTATAACCCGAACGGGTAGTAAGACGCGGTGCTAATAATAATAATATATGAATATAGGACCTATATCTAGAGGTGGTCGGGACCTTAAATTTCAGGCGAGCATTTTTCCTGCCCGTAATTTGATTGGGCATCTCAAGAACTTGGTAAGTATATACTAATACCATGTTAGCACTAACCTCTAATTCAAACACTGGAAAAAAAAATCGTGGCTTAACTGATATTCATAGTTGAATTATTCCAATTCAACTAATATTAAACAAAGATAATTATTATCTTTTATTAATTCTTAAATTAATATGTTTGATTTCAACAAAACTATGATGATATTTATCACAGGTTACAAGTCTACAACATAGTGAAATCAAGATTCCTACCATTTAACTTTCTCTATCAATGCCAACAACATAACTAATTCAACATTTCCACATTGAGATTTTTAGGCCCTATGCTTGCTAAAACTTAATTTAAATTAGTTTTCTGTATATTTCTTAAATTTATCATTATTAGCCAGATTTGTTAGGATATAAATAGAAAAGTACGCATCAAATGGACATTAAATAGGGAACAGCCATTTTGCTTCAAGTAAACACATTTTCGATTTCGATTTATGTATGTTCCAAGTTTCGTGCATACTTTATTCTATACATTTTTTAAATAATTATTTGCAGTTTTGTAATCAATAATATATAAATTGTGCTATATAAGAAATACTATTTATTAAATTAAATATGTGTACTAGACGAAGGGAGCAATTGCTTGAAGAAAATGTAGAGGAACTGGTTATGCTCCAACAGAACTTTCACAGAGCAAAGCAAAATCTGCTCTAGTATTGAATATAAATTCTTAAGCACAAACTAACCATAAAAAAATCAAATGTGACTATTTTAAAATGTAATTTTAAATTTAATAGGCCTGTGACAAAGTTGTTTCTATCTTTTTTTAAATTAGACTGTTAAACTTATAATTTGAAATTTTACAGGCCTGTGACAAAAGTTGTTTGAAAAATGAAATGCCCACCCGAATCTGCCCGTGCCTTAGTGTAAGTTTGTAATGCCCACCCAATACAAATATCTTCTGCCAGACCACCCCTACCTATATCGCATTGTGGCATTTGAACAAAACCTCTTTTTTCTTTATAAAAAGTTATAAATAAATGCTTTGATGCTTATGACATATATTAAAAAAATTTAGGGATTTTTTTAAATTAAACTAAACATTGTTGCTGGGTAAAGAAGAAGCAGTTTGAAAGCAGAATTCAAGCTTGCGAAATGAAATTTTTTAGAAGTATTATAGGAGTGATAATGACAAAAATGGATAGGATGAGAAATGAAAGGGTAGAGAGGAATAGTTAAGGATCCAGTGCAGGACAGGACGGCATGACTAAGGGGGTATGGTCATGTGAGGAGAATAGAGAAGAAGAGGATACCAAAGAAGATGCTGAATATTAAAGTGGGGGGTAGGAAGCCAAGAGGAAGACCAAGGGGAAGGTGGTTGAGGGATTGCAGAGAAGTGTTGTGAGAGGAGAAGACTGGGTCATTGTAGACGAGGAGAGTTGGTTGAGAGATGGGATACATTGGAGATGCTTATGTTCCAAACAGACCTGGGCATTGGCTCGAAACTTAATAATGATGATCACTACTGAAGCAAGATTTGATTTATTTTGGCCAACAAACTTTTTTAATATAAAAACCACCTAACTCGTGTTCCTTTCTACCTCAATTTAATTACTGGCTTGTATTAAAACACAATACATTGAAATTATAATTAATCATGATATGCAGCTGTTATTTAAATACATGTCTGAAAACGCCCTGAAAATGAATATGAAAATTTCATTGTATTGTGTTAATTAGGATAGGTGTGCAAAAGTCATTTTTTAAATGCAAAGAAAAGCCAAAGTGCAGGTTGAATTGCGAAGCAAAGTCAAAGGTAAGTTTTTTTGGGTGTAACATAGAACTTTTAATTTTTAAGTTAAATATTAAGTGCCTCATAAAAGGCTTAGGAGAACATGAAGCACACTAGGAACAATATGACTTTTTATTGACATTTCTAAATTTATTTACACCTATGTTTTTTGTGTCATTTAATTACCAGTCAGTGGTAAAATATTGTATAGTAGCTGATGTAAACACGATTATATGTTTTAAATATTTAGTGAGATAATGAAGTTTTGTTCTTATTTGAAATTGTCCAGAGATATGAAGTTGCATTGTGGATATTGAAGTTAAGCTTAAGCTTGAAGACTTGACCTTTGACTTTAACATTTTGAAACTTGCACACACCCATATTTATTAGGATTGTTTGTAATCTCCTGTGAGTTCAACTACAAAGCTGGGTCATAGTGGTAAACTTTTATTTTATTTTATCATTTAAACTTGTCTGTGCTTGCAACACTCGATGAACAAAGTTAAACCAATCAGTTACAGCTTAACACTTCATATTTTTTGCTGTTAAGTTCAGTGAGTTCAAGAAACACACTCCATATATTTGTTTTATAGCTTTGAATTAGTTTGGATGCACTGAACCTTTTCTGACAGTTCAAGCTTTGTCAAACATTTGGCCATATGGATCTTACATGTTTAGTATTGGCTCTTTTAATTTATTGGGAACAACATTGGGTATCTGTTTACATGTATGGCCAATTGAGGGTTCAAATTTGATGAAAAATTCAACTGCTTCATTATTTTGTTTTTCTACTGCATCTTAATAGCCCTTCTGGTTATTCACATTTAATTACACAAATAAGTAAGGGGTTAATATAGGTGAGGGTGACGCCTTATCCTATGACCATCGATGCAGGTAAAATCATATTCAAAATGTACACACTACTTGTTATCCTGTGGTTTACACGGGCTCATGCTTTTTTATGTTCCTTAACATTGGTACCCCACGGTTTTCCTGTTCTCGCTGCTTATCTGTGCTGATGGGTTCCTTTCATTTCTTGATAGATGTCACATGCATCTCTTTTTGATAAGTTGTAAGGAATTAGTATAGCTGGTGCTGCCAAAACTATAGTGGTGCTCTGATTTCTGTGCACTACTAATGTTTCTTGGATTGTTTTGTCACTGTTATAAACTCAGGATGAATATTAATAATAACCACAACTTTGCAGTAACAGAGTTGCTTTGCATGTATTTTATTAATTTTCTTCTAAATCCTGATAAATAAAGAAGGGTTATGGAAATAATATAAAATTATTTAAAACTCTGGTGCTACAGGGTTAATTTTAATGTGTTTCCATTTGAAAATATATTTTTGACCATTTTGAAGGAAAATACATGTTCTTTAATCAAATCTGAGAAAAAAATTGGGGGGTCACAGGGTTAATTAGAGATAGGTTGAATCCAATATTTTATGACTCCAAATTTTTATTTATTTAAGAATCTCTAATCCAAATTTGAATTTCAGAAATATAACATAAAAGATTCATTTTACTACATTAATTCTTATATTGCTATAGACAATATAATTATTATCATTTAATGCATTCAATATAAGATATATGTTATTTATAATGTGGAACATTCATAAGATAAACATTTTAAACAATTTGTTTTTTACTTTAAATTTTCAAAAATTATCCCTTATTAAACAACCCTAACTTAATTTTTATTTTAGAAATACATACATACAACCTTATCTACTATTTAAACTCTAAACAAATATCAATTTTGCACAAATTTGTTACAGACATTTTTGAAAAATCTTGAATATCAGATTTCACAAAAACCATCAAACCATTTTGGCAGTGGCACCAGGCTAAAACACACAAGAGGAACATACAGACATAATTGTAAACTCACCCTTTTTGAGTTTGGGGGAGGGAGATATGAAATGAGCGTGTTTGTGTGTGTGTTTGTATATGTATGAATGTATGCGTGTATGTATGTATCAAGGTGTCTACCAAGCAGGAAATTTCAGGAAAACTGGAATTAGCTGGAAATGTTAAGTGGTCGGAAAAAACGGGAACATGACAAGAATTTGATAAATTGACAAAGAAAAAACTCTGGGAAAATGTTGTTTTACTCAAAATATAAAGCATAACAATCATTAAATTAGAAAATCACAATGTGACTCAAACCGCCTGTTTTTTTTTGTAGCATTATAATACATTTTTTAATCCTCTTAATTCCTAGTAGTCTATATTAATACAAATAAAAAATTAACAAAAAACATGAGGGGGAGAGTATAAGGATGTGACTTTGAGTTGGGAATTTTAAGAAATAATCAGAGCAAATCAGGGAAAAAGTCGGGAATTTTGTTGGTCAAGTTGAGTAGACACCATGATTTTATATATATATATACACACACACACATATTCAGTCAACTCATGTTTTAGTGAACCTAATTCATTGTCCCAACCCGCATGCATTTCAATGGGTGTTAAAATTTTTGTTTTTAATGCACCCTCAATTTATTTTTTTAATGAACAGAAAAATTTAAACTTTCAATGAGAAATGTCATTTTATTATCATAATTATTTAAAAACGTAACTTTTTTGATTATTTAAACTTCCCACCGATTCTCTACTGGAGTTCTTGTTTAAGAAGCACAAAGTTTGACAAAATATGTAATGTAGAGGAGGGGTGGGGAGTTGAGCTTAAACAGTCACTGTACTCATTGACTTGGCTTAAGTTTTAATACTTTTGTCTACAGCAAATAAAGGAAGACAGTCTTCTGAGGTGTATTAATACGACAGGAGTTACAGGACAGTGAATTACAGTCTGTGGCCATTTAGTAATTGTTTTAACTAATCTCTTTTCTCGAGAGGGTATATGAAACTCAAAAAATTAGACTTTTCTACTCACTTTAGATTTTTGGTTTCATGGATATTGTGGAATTGAGTGTGTATAAAGCACAGATTCTCTAAAAAGAATATTAAATAAAACATTATAAACTTAGAGTAAACAGCAGCATATAACAGATTATTTAAAGATTAAATAATAGATTTCAATAAAGAGCGATTGTATTTGAACTCTTATTTTGTTTGTCACTAACCCACTATTTTCAGATTAGAAAAAAATTATTTTAGTGAACTTCGGACATAGTGAACAAAATATCTGTACCCATAGAGGTTCATTATAACCAGAATTGGCTGTGTGTATATATATATATATATATGAGAAAGTGTGAATATATTATTATTGTTATTATTATTATGTTTCTGTATCTTGAATTCTCAAATATCTAATATCGTCAAGAATTCTAGAGGTTTAAGTATTCAAAGGTCATATCTAGAGTTGGATCGAATCCACTCTTTTACGAATCCAAATCTCAAGTCTGAATCCAAATATTGGAAAAAGTTATTAACATAAGAGGAAATATAATTATAAAGTAATAATAGAAAATACAAGTAGTAACGAGATGTTAACATTATTTCTTATAATGCATTCATATTGCCTTCACACATTCAGCTATGAATATATATAGGATTTGAGTGGTCGCCAATATGAAATAAATTTTCTTGAATCCTAGAATCTCAACTATCCATAAGGATTCTAGGGATCAAAATGATTCAATCTATGGTCGTTGGTATTTAAAAACATTTGTTTATTCTCTACAGATTTTTAAGAACTGGTGTTGGTCCATCCACCACTTCTGCGCAGGTAGAAGAGGAGATTTTGGAAAATGAAACAAACCCAGATGATTACAGTGGTGAGGCGGAGCTGCAGGTAGACACAACACCCACTGTAATGGCGTCTCACGAAGGTACAAAACGACGTGTTACTCTAGGAGACATTTATCGCTGTGTCTATTGTGACAAGTCTTTCATTGGCAATGAAAGACTTCTAGCTCATCAGTCCTTGGCACATTCAGATGTAGTTTTTACCTGTACAAAGTGTCAACCTCATTTGTATTTCTACGAATCCAAGGATTTGTACGACAAACACATGCTACGCCATGTACTGGAAGACGAGGAGGAGGATCTCGAAGATGATTTATCTCGGTCTTCTTCACGGGATGAGGAAATTGAAGATGGTACTGAAACCACACCAGGTGAGCAAAAGAAGGGGGATCTTGAAATAACCAGTGTGTGTCAAGTTGAAGTTGAGGCTTCAAACATTAAAGAACCAACAAGTCCTAATATGCGTATAAAACTGTCCAAAGAATTTCAAGACATGAATGAAGATCTCCAGTCAAAGATTCTTGAAACCATTCAAAAAATAACAACTACTAATAGAACAGAAAATGTTGAAAACAAAATTGGCGCTACAGGAGAAGAAAATGCTCCACTTAATCAAGACAGTATAAAATCAGCTACAAAAAAATCTAGGAAAAGAGCACAAATAACGGGCTGGTACTGCAGGCAGTGTGATCTCAAATTTGACACTGACACGGGTTTGATAGAGCACAAACAAGAGAAAGTTTGCACAGTGCACCAGTGCAAGTACTGCAAGAGACAGTGTCAGTCTGAGGCACTCCTGGTAGAACATGAACGCATGCACACCAACGAGAGGCCATATATGTGTGAATACTGTGGTAAAAATTTCCGCACGCAGAGCTATTTGCGCACTCACTTATATTCTCACAGCTTTGATTGTCAGTATATGTGCCCCCAGTGTGACAAGTCATTTACCAACAAGTCTGTGTACCAGTACCATTGCTCCAAGCATACTCAAGGGGAGTTTCTTTGTGACTTGTGTGGGAAGGTCCTCAAACACAAGGCTAGTCTTCAGATGCACAAGAAGAGACATCTCAACCCTGAATTCCTCAATTTCAGCTGTGATATATGTCACAAGACCTTTAAAAACAGGTACGATACTTCTCTATACCTCACTCTCATTTATTTAAACTATACACTCACGCAAATTGTATCATCTCATGATGATAATGTGATTAAAGAGATTTCCTAAGGGCTTAGAAGGAACCAAATTCTATCCCAGGCAAGGCCTAAAATGATTTTATATCAGTTTATGGGCTGGCCTTATTACACAAGTAGAGTAGTGTCTCGATATTTTGAGTTTAACAGGACCATACCCACCTCAAACTATGTAAAACTCGAATACACAAAATAGCCATGGACAATCAAATGCTTACATGTTTTTAAGTAAAAATATTTAATGTTTATTTTTAAAATACATAATACAAATATATATTTTTTTAGATGTACACACATGTACATATTATTATTTAAAAACATAATTTTTGTTTTGTTTTTGCACTTGTGATTGAATTTACAAACAAACAAGTACAAATCTAATCATTGACAAGCAAACACAACTGAGGACTTAGCGGCATATTGATCTCACAGTGCACAACATTGACCTTATGATGAAGGATTGAGTGATATAGATTGATCACCTGTTGAGTGCATCCTTACCTCGAATTATACAGAAACTCGATCTATCGAGACTCTACTGCACTATAGTTCATGTGACTAGTCTTGCAACTACTTCACACAAATTTAACAGGTTTTAACCTGAAATTTTTGAATTATATATTCTAATTCATTTCATTTTTAATTTCTTAGATATTCAATGGGACTTAATGTTATTTTGTTATGATCTTATTCTGATCAGTGCTTGAAAGTTTCAGCAAAACTCTTGCAATGCTAACTTTTATCTTCAACGACTTCTTTTATATTTGTAGTTATCTTCTGAATGGTTTCAAGAATCATAGACTGGAGGTCTTGATTAATGTTTTGAAACTGAATGAACAAATTAATATTATTTACCTTGAAATTAATTCTATTTTATGATAATATGTCTTGTCGGAAATTATTTTTATGTTTAGTCTGAAACTTAAACTTAATACTTTATTATATTTCAGTGTATTTAAATTTAAGTATTTTGCCAGACTAGCATTTTTTGTTATATTTACATTACTTCTACAATAGACTCAGGCAATACATTAGCCTCGACTATCCGGATTAATCAATGATGGGAGCCGTATGGATATTAAAAAAACACACATAATCCAATTTAATAGTAAATTTAATTTTCCATCACACATTAACATGTCCTTAACCTAACGAGTTTATTTAGAAATATACACCCTTTGACACTTTATAAACCAATTACTCCCTCCCGAAGTGTGTTTTTTATGGCATCAAACTAAAAGGTAAACGGTGACCCTACTGAACTTTACAGTTTTCTCAGAACACTAGTTCACACCTAGCCAAAATATGCAAGTAATTATTCCTGACTGGACACGTGTATAAACTATAGATTAGATCCTCATCCATGAATAATTGGAGTTGACTTTAGGGATGGATGAGAGCCATTTTTTCAAGTCGAGATGAGAATATTAAAAAATCTATAGACACAAGAATGAGATGAGAAAACTTGCTTTTAAAGTACAAAAATTTTAAATTATTTTTACTAAAGTACATATAAAGTTTATAGAGTGCTTAAGTTCTTTTTGACTTGTTGGGGTTGGCAGTGGCATAGGATCTTATCATTCCTTAAAAAAAAAAACTGACTAATTTTAAATATAATTAATAAAATAGTGAAAGTTGCAAAGTAAAGTGTATACCTTTTATAATTTAATCTTATAGTCTAATGGCTTACATTATTGTTATTGAAAAACAATATTTAAAACCAAAACTTTTCTTAACCATGCATTTACTCTTTAAAACACTTTCACTGCTAAACTAAGGTTAAAGATTATAATTTTATATTTCTTTCTGGATAAAAATAATAGCTCACAAATAGACTTAATATTTACTGTTTTGGCCCAAAATTAATCTGCCCCAGAATATAGAACACACTATAAAAATACATCTCTTTGAAAAGAGTAAAACTATTCATGTCTAAGAATGAATCTTTTTGGTAGAAAACAAATATACCCTCTTTCTTTCCCTAATTCTCATATTTTTTGCATATCTTAGTATTAAGATTTTAAAATTTGTGTTTGTAACTATGTCTTAATCAATGCCAAGAAATGTCTTGTCAAGATGATCAGCTTTGCATAAGAATACAAATTTAATAAACAAATTTACTAAATTCTTGACATAATAGAATTACAAAAGTGGTCATCAAATTTTAATTAAAAGTCTTTAAACATATGGTAAAATATAAGTAAATATAGAAGGATTAAACCTATGTGAATCTATACTTATCAAATTTGAATCAAATCTCACACCTAGAAAATATTTGAGTCAAGTCTGAGTGAAATATCATGCCTACAAAATATCAAGTAGATTTTGAATCAAATCTCATGCTTTATTTATTTCATAAAATAAAATTCCAGGTTAAAAAAAAAATTTGATCAAAAGTTTTACTTTAAAAATAGGTTTAAATTTGAATTGACTAATTTATTTTAGGCTTACCATGATAATGTCTCAAATCAAATCTTGGTTGTATATTTTATTATGTTAAGTTTTTGAATTGTATTCAATGATAAAAATGTTGATAAACATTTTAAACACATTTTAGGTTTATAAAAAAAATAATGTGATCACATCTCAAAAGGTGAAAAATCAATAAAGATCACACCATTGTTTTAATCACAGTTCAAAGGTTGATTAATATCTACTAATAGGTGAGCCTAGCTACTTTTTTTTAAAAATACAAGATAGTCACAGACATCTGTAACCCATGTCATTCCTTTATGTTGGAACTTAAGTTAATTCCTTTCTTCACTCTTATACACAACTGGTTTTTGGTCTGTTTGTATTGATCTGTTAAGAAAGTATGAATATTTTTTCAAAGATTGAACTAACTAAACCCATCAAATCTGAATGTAAGATTTATTTAGATTCAAAATTTTGAAGGTTAGCACAAGCTTAAGAAAGATCCATTTTGGCTTGAATTTATATTTTTACAATTAGAGTGTCGAGATCCATCTCTTTTTAAATAATCTAGTCAAAAATAGGCGAAGAGCACCAGCTTTTGTGGAGATTATAAACTATTTAAATATATATTGATTTAACTACATGCAGTCCTCAAATTTGCATCATATCTTACCTATTATCCAAGAGCGATCCATGATTTTATAAAAGTGTGACATATTTTTGTGTATTTACAATCTTATTAATTAAATATTATTAAAAATAATAAACTCTCAGTCTAGTTTGTAAATTTCTTAGGTCAATTTCGAGAATCATTTTAAGCTTTCGATAAAAGATCAATATATTATTTCTCTCTTCTCAATCTTGAATTTTAAAGTCTTACACTTCCCTATTTATTATATTTTACATCACTTTGGTATACCTTATGAGTTGAGCATAAAGTTAATGTGATTATTTTTGTTTTTGACATATTTTTGCATAATTTCATAAAATCTTGAAAACCAGGTTTTTTTTAACCTTAAGAAAGTTTGAAACAGTCAACATAACTTCTTAAAAAACAAAATGATAAATTAATAACTGTGTAAAGCGTATAAACCAAATAGGTAGTAAGATGTGGGCCCTAAAAAGAGATTGGAAAAAGGAAATTGTGAATGTATGTTACGACAGAGAGAAATAAACAGATCTTTGTTTCTTCTGTTGTTGTATTTTATTTTGCTCTACATACTACTACCTGTTCGGGCCTACACATCTAATTATATCAGTAGCGGCCAATTTTATTTAAGGTGCAAACACTATCTGATTTTTCAGAGAGCAATGGGTAAAGTATGAAATGTTTTCTAAACATTTGGCGTCCAACTTGTAATACCATGAATTGTAATAGATAAGTCTGAGTTTTGGTCTATTCTCTTTTTATTGAAGATTCAAGATCCCCAGAGAAAACTAATGTTCCACTTTGTTTAAATTTGGTTTTTGTATTGTGATTCTTTGCCAGTAATATGTAAGAAGTTGACTTGATCCATTATCTTTTTAACTATATCTTTCTTAAATATATTTTCTTGTTTGTGTCAGATTCCACATGAGTGAACATCGTCGTGTACACACCAAAGAACGTCCCTTCAAGTGTCCCCAATGTACGAAGCAATTCCGCACATTGGCTCAACTTAAGCTACATTCAGCTGTTCACTCTGACATTCGTAAGCACAAGTGCACCACATGTGGCCGGCGTTTCACACACTACAGCAATTTACTAAAACACCGTAAAACCATGTGCAGGCCCAACAAATTCATTTGCAACATTTGCTCTGACTCATTCTCCAACTCTCCGGATCTTTTCACTCACCGTCTGAGTCATACTCGACAGGATGGTGCGGCGACAACAACTTTGAAACCAGAATCTTATGAGTGTCCTGATTGTTTCAAGCTGTTGCCTTCCAGGGCTGCATATGGCACCCACAGGTTGACACACACCCTCGATGGTGTCTTTGGTTGTGAATTTTGTGGAAAGGTTTTCAAAAGTAAGATGTACCTGAATATCCATCTTCGAAAACATACCAATGAGTTGCCACACCAGTGCCAGTATTGTGATGCTGCCTTCACAATCCGCGCAAGTTTGGTAGTCCATGAGCGCATCCATACTGGTGAAAACCCTTATAAATGCGGAATGTGTGACAAAGCATTCCGCTCTAAGGTCAACCTTGTACAACATGTGCTTGTTCATTCAAATGAGCAGCGGCCGTATGCTTGTTCAGACTGTTCTTTGACATTCCAACGTCGTGATGCGCTTTTGATTCATAAACGCATTCATACCGGGGAGCTCCCTTACATGTGCAAGATTTGTGGAAGAGGTTTTAGACAAAGAGAAGATTACAATAAACACGAGGAACTACACTTTAAAAATGATGGTCAAGATCTAATGAGTGAAAGTGATGCAGAGTAAGTGTCCCTTATTTCGAGAGGCTTTATTGCACAATGCAACCAAACATAAATTTTTGTTTCTATGCTTGCATATTTACCAAACTAATATTGGTTTAAAACATGAATGTATTTAGTTAGTGGATTTTTTTCCCCTTCTTTAGTATTTAGAACTAAGGGTGTTAACAACATTTGATTTTAGCAAACAATGGTTTTAAGGTCATAGTGTGGGGACTTATTCATTTAATATTTTCGTTTTGGTATTAGAATGAATGTGCTATGTTTTAATCAAGTATTCCACTAAGAAAGATCTTAGAATTCCTTCCAGATTTAAAGATACTATTGAGTTTAATTACCAACACAATACAAGTTCTTAAAAAAAATTAATTTAATAAATAGTTTTTGACAAGGGCTAAGGAACAGGTTTCACTGGTAGGAACCAAGAGGAGGCTGCGAGTTGATGAGCATAGTGAAATATCCTTGCTTCCATCCTAATGAAAATATATCACAATATCAGGTAATAAAGTGGGTGATAACTAGGGAGAATTGATTTGTAGAAAAGTCTGTAAGAGAAATATCCTTGTTCCATGTTAACAAAAAAATTGTTAAAATGTACAAGATGTTCACTAAGTGACTACAGTGGTCATCTACTAAAACTGCATTTTGGCTTGTTATAATGAAATGGAGTGGTTAGAACACGCTCATGATAAGAATAGGTGATGCACATTTGTAAGTGTGATAATGAACTTTCGAGTTCCTAATGACACAGAATAAGTATAAATTTCAAGTCATAAACTATGAACACAACTATTCAAATGCAATTTATAAATACCTACTGACCTTGGGAAAACATGTTTAAACTTTTCACCTCCACCTTTCACCTTCACACAATTATTTTTCTGTTTAAATAAATATGACCTATCAGCGGATGAATGGTCTAACTAATGTGTCACACTCACAATAGACTAGGCTGGTTGGTGATGGGGAAATCGGGACTTGAATCTCATTGAAAGTACTGAGGGTGGTATTTTCCACACTCCTTCCACACACTGCCGGAGACACTTCCTTTCGATTCATCCTTCCTCATCCTTAACTTATCAGCATAATTAGTTAACACGCATGTAACCCAGATGGGTAGTGGGATTCAGGGAAAAAAATAAAATAAAAATATATTCCAGTTGTATGAATGATTAAATGCTTATTTAACATTTTGTAAAGTGGCATTAATAATTGCATCATTCGTTACAGAGCAGCAAACTAAAGTAGTGAAAATAATTTCTATCACTGAACATGATCATAATATCACTAGCAAGGTCTTCCTCCACACTGATCCAATCCACTCCTCTCCTTGCCACACTCCTCACTCCGTTCAGCCACCTGATTTGAGACAAATTAAGAATTGCTGACTGAAACTGTTCTCTTATAAGGAAGGTTTCAATATTATTTGTTTGGATCTCCAAGCAGATTACTACAAATGTGAGTTGTAAATATGGATCATATTCTTATCTTGAAACTGCTTTGCATAGTGATAAATTATCATAGCATTGGTTTTACCTTGAAAGGGACCATGATAAATTTAGGTTAAAGTATTGATATTTGAAAGGATATGAGCCTAACTATCCTTTTAGAGTTTTTGTAAATATTGGTGTGTTCTATTAGATTGTTTTATTGTTGAGTCTCCAAAAATAGTATCCCAGGCTATTATCTTTTCAATTTATTTTATAAACTTAAAAATAATTATTTACATTCTAAAGGGAAAGACAGGCTTACCAAACATAATTGGACAACTCCAGTGGCTACGATAATGCTAACTCCATGTGATAGGTTGCAACACAACACTGCGTCCACACACATTGTCTTGTTAATGGCAACATCATCATATGATTTGAAATTCTAACAAAAATTAAAACTCAGAGCAATTGAAACATTTGATTTTTCTCATAAGATAAGGATATTTAAATTAATTTATTGTGCAAGCCACATAAAATTGAATAAAGGGTCTAATTGGCACATGGGGCATAATTTTGGGAAGCCTTGCTAAATTTCCAGAAAACAATACCTTTCATATATTATATTTTGGAACAAAATTGTGAGATAGGGTTGCTTCGCACTATAAAAACCAAAAGAACCAATAAACACATTTTTGTGTATTTTAAAAACTGGGAAACATCAAGAAATTTTGCAAGCGAAAGGGAAAAAACCTGCGGATTAGAAGCATTAAAACTTGAAATAGTTATTTTATTATGTTTAACAACCTGTGCATACACTTTCATTTGAATGAGATGACTGCAATAGAACCAGCTTGTTTGACACCCCCTTTCTCCTCTATATTAATCCCCCTCACCAATTGCACTTATCTTATCAATCTAGGGTAAATTAATATAGCAACTAGGACTATTTTTTTCAGTATTGCTGTCAAATTATTTTCGCGGCGTTCTTAACCTTGGAGAAAAGTCTGACATCCTAGCTAACTATATCATGGGTGATAACTAATTTAAGGGTCCTGGGTTTGATTCCTGGCATGGTTGAGAAATCGATCTTAAGCAAAATTGGGGCCTCCCCTTTAACAGTAATGACAACAGCTGGGAACTGGTTGTTGGTTTTCGGTTTGATATATAATTAAGTTTATATGTTGATAAAATCAGTGTATTTGGAGAGTGCATGTTAAATACTACGAATAAAAAAAAAAGTCTGATGATTTCATGAAAATCGAAATTCCATTCCTCTTTACTAGAGTATCTGTAAAAATTGAAATTCTTTCTTAAAAAATTTCAAGTGATTATATAGTAAGAGTGTAATGGCAATCCTGTAAGGAAATAATATTTCAAAAAGGTATTGGTGTATCTGATTGACTATCTGCTAGTAAAATATAATTTTTAAGTTGAAACAGTCATCATTTAAATGTATGTAATGCTTAGTAGTAATTTTAACTGTATTGTCATTAATATAAAGAGAAAACATATTTATATACATAATAATGTAAATGCGATAATAAAGGTATTTTATTCCAAATATGTTATTAACTGTAGTTGCTCTAAAATTCAGGGCACAAAAATAAATTCTGATTGTATAAATAAATATGTGAAAATTATTTTAGTCATCTTGTTTAGTTTGATTTATTTTACTAGTTTTTAAGCATGTGTGATGTATACCACTATAGGCAACCTGATAACCTAACCTTAAATTGGTAGATGTATTGAAGCTTAATTTTTCTTAAATTAACAACATGTAATTAGTAGTCTAAATAGGTGTTTTAAGTGTTTTCTTATGTCTGGATATGCCGATGATATTCCATGGTCAAAACAAAATGTAAAGATAAAGGGAACTAACATACATAATCATCGCATTCTGACACTAAAATGTAAAGCACTGAAGACTAATGTTCCACTCGTGATATCAAAATGTCAGGACATAGGAGGACAAGGGTACATTGCTCTGTAGAGAGCTAAGTTCATTCCAGGATAACTTATATAATGTCAGGCATGTAACACTACTATAAGGTTATTAATTAAATAAAAAGTGCAGAAGTACACGGCCGTCATAATGACGAGTCTTGAATGCACCCACCACCGGTCACCAAAATGTTACGTGGTCATAGTTTAAGAAACTTCGTACTATACTTGGCATCTGCCTGTTCAAGACTGACTGCTTCCAATTCTATAGAGCCCATGAACCCAGGACTTCTCTATCTGTAGTTAGAAACTTTGACCTCCAAACCACAGAGCATCATTATAACTGTATCATATTATATTAATCTTACCATGTTTGACGCATCATTGGTTGGATAGAATAACACACAATACCCTGGAGTACTGATGACATGAAAGTCAGGGTATGTGTGTCGGGTGTGTTGGAGGGTGGTTTTCCTTAAATAGTTTCCCACCTATCACACAAGACATACATATCTTCTCATTTTTAACTTACTTATTCCTACCCTCTTAATATAATTAAATCGGATAGCCCAGAAAAGTAGTAAGATAAGTATTAAAAATTTAATTAAATTTGTGTTTTTACTAATTAAGATTTTTTTTTCACATTTGTGCATAATATTGAATATTACATAAACTTAGTTTATTCAAACGAAAATATTTTTAAAAAATTTCCAATATTTTGTAAACAGAGAGACTAAATTAACATATTTGAGAAAAGGCAATAAAACTGTTGATTCAATTTACTGCATATATCATATTAGAAACAACAGGGTCTCCATTGTCCTGAAATTGGGTGAACTATACACAGCTGGTTTTACATTGTTTTGTGGTAAAGTGACCTACACACAGCAGTTCTATACTATCCTCAGTGGTAAGAACTGCATATTTGGCTAAAAGGTAGGATGACTTACACATATGGCTCACATTCTTATAACTTATAAGGTATGATATTACTGAGTGATGAAAACTACTCCATAGCTCAACATTGCCCTGAGTGAGGAAAACTACTTATAGAATGCTCAACTTATTCCGGTGTGATGTAAACTGCTCGCAGAAAGCTCAATATTGTCCTGAGTGGTGAAAACTACTTACAGATAGCTCAACATTGTCCTGAATGGTGAAAACTACTCACAGATAGCTCAACATTGTCCTGAATGGTGAAAACTACTTACAGATAGCTCAACATTGTCCTGAATGGTGAAAACTACTTACAGATAGCTCAACATTGTCCACAGTCAGGAGTGGTCAACCTTTTTTCCTGGTGTGCCACTATTTGCACTAAGAATCCTTGGCGTGCCACTCCACCCCGAAACCTCAAACCTAACTTTACCTCAGTACTCACGACACCCTTAGAAAAATATAGCCAACAATAAATAAATCTCATTTAAAAATTGATAGTATAATGCTGTAATATAACTTATATAATTGAGTGCTAATTGTATTAGGAGTTTGGATTATGTATGTGTTTCTCAGATAAGCCATCAGAAATAAAAAGAATAGCAAAACCCTATATAAAATATTTAACTTTTAATTACAAATTGCATGTCTCTAGAATTTTCATTCCAAAAATAATCCATAGTTATTGTACACCATTCCCACAATGTAATTCCGTGACTATGTTCTATTAATTATAGCTAATAAAAACAGCAATAATAAGACAACTAAATAATAGTAGAAGTCACAACAATTTTTAATAATAAAAAATAAATATTTCAGTGAGGTTTCTAGATCTCTCTAACATTAACGAGTTCATTAATATCTGGATTTGTTTTGGAAGAAGCAAGAAGAATAGGGTTTTTTAGATGCTTATCAGTGAGAACTGAACGGTATTTATGTTTGACCAAGTTCATAATTTAAAATGTTTGCTCACAGATGTATGTAGAACCAAACCTACAACAATATCTCAAGGCCATGTCTCTTAATGAAGGATACTGGCACGAAGGAAGGCATTTCCAGAAGATGGAAAATTCTTGGTTGATTGGATTCCCAAGTACTTCCTTGTACTTGCTGTGAATTGCAGCATTGTTCTGAATATCAATAATTTCAATTTGTATGTCAGAAGGGTAGAGAACCATTTCCTCCATAGAAATTGAAAAAGGGTTTGTGAAAAGTTAAACATTTTTCTTTTCATCCTGAAAGTCTGAAAACCTAATTTCAGGAGAATTTTTCAAATTGGAAACAGCATGTTTGTATTTATCAAAGTCTGGAAGACCACTACATTCAATGTTAGAAAATGTTTTCATTCGAGGAAATTGGGGTAGCTCATTTTCAGAAAGATTATGACCCAGCAGAGTGAGCTTTGCTTTAAAAGCCTGAATGGAACTAAAGAGGGTTGGAAACATGTTACTTTTACCTTGCAAATGTTGATTCAAGTTGTTAAGGTGACCCACAATGTCTTCCAGAAAATCTAAATCCCATAGCCAGTCTTCATTCTTTAAAAGCATACACTCATCAGGTAGTTCCCCATTTTCTTTCAAAAACTTCAGAACATCACCCTTTAAATTCCAAAATCTCTTGAGCGCTTTTCCCTGTGACGACCAATGAAAACTATAACTAAGCAGAAGCTCGCCATGGTGTTTGCCTTCCAATTCCGCTTTAAGGAGTTCACCGAATTCCCTTCTGGTGAGAGTCCTAGCTCGGATCTTGTTGATACATTGCACCACTGGATCAAGCACAGGAGAGAATTTAATGTCTTTGGCCCAAAGGCCTTCTTAATGGATAATGCAGTGGTATTTATAAACTTTGCTCTTCAAATAACCTTCCAACAAAGCTACATCACCTTTACTTTACCAGTCATTGCCAGGGCCTCATCCATACAAACACTGTCTAATTTATCTTAATCTAAACTCTAAATTGATAAAGATAGAATCAAAGAAATAGCAAGGTAAGCTGAGAAATTTATTAAGTTGTGAAATGAATTAAAAAGATAATATTTAAGTTAGCATGTTAAAAAAGTGATAGTTTGTGTTAATCTAAACTGTTGTTTTCAATAAATAAATTAGATTTCTTTCAAAATATCTTCTCCTTTAAATAAAACTAACTGGCCCAAGTCTAGAAGCTTATCAGTCACATCAAAATGCTCATTGATACAACACACATAAATACAATGCTAAGCAGTGTCACTTATATCGCAGCTCTCGTCTAAGGTGATGGAAAAGTATTTACAAGTGTTGATATACAAAACTACTTGTTTGATAACATCACCAGACATCTCATCGATCCACCACATAACTGTAATTCTTGAAAGTGCAACATCATCTACCATTTTAATGACATTAGGATCTTCAGTGGCTTTTGCAAAGGCCCTTTCCTCATGTTAAGTTTTTTTTTATTCTTTTGATCTGGAGTGTTTCCTCTCTGGTTGAAATTTCTTACATTTCTGGTGGAAGATATACCTTTATTCTTTCCTATAGGTCTCCATCTTGGCGACTTATGTTTTTTCCATCCTGAAACTGTTAGGTTAATGAAGGGCTAAGATTGTTCTGTATTTTTTATATGCTTAATATTTCATAGACCTTTCAGAATGTCATGTGTGCCTTGAAGTTTTATGACAACATATTTGCTTATATTCCAATCACAAAAGAGCTCATTGCCTATGGAAGAAATTCAAGAAGTGTAATCAGTACTTAGAGGGAACTGAAATTAAATTTTATTTAAGGAGATGAGAGAGAGAAAGGGAAAAAGATGAAACCTTAAGGGTATAAAGTGAAGAAAAAAAGAAGCTTCTGATGATACAAAAAAAATTGTTATGAAAAAATAATTCCAGAAAAATTGCAGTTGATAAACTCTTTGAGCATACATCATGAATTACACCTGTGCTGAAAAGAAAAACCTTTGAAGAACTACGGGTAGCTCATGGGCTATTGAAGGATATAAAGTTTTAAAACTAGGAAGAGAACAAGAACAATAAATAAACCTGCACACAAACAAAGACATCGGGGGAGGGGGGGAGGTGCGACGACGACTCTATCTCAAATACCTAACTTTATATTTTATGAGGTCTACCAAAAAAGAAAAGTATCAATTAACTGGTAACCAAAGCTAAATGTGTGTGCAATTTTTAAGATGCATATTTAAAAAAAAAGATTGTGAGTAGAGGTGTAATAGAACGTTGTATATTTTTGTATTTTGACTGAATAAAAAGTAGCTAAACCTCTTTTATAGTCAAATTAAAAACCTTATTATTGGTTGTTTATATGGCTAAAACAATTGATAAAGTTAAAAAACAACTTTTGGTTTTACCTCATCATAGTGTTAGGTTTCGTTTTACAAATAAAAACATTCTTTTGAATTACTTTTTTTTATTCCTACAGCTTTTATGAGGTCCCTCTTTTGCTGCCTGTTTTTACCTGAAAGTACCCTAAAATAGACCTGAATATTGAGTATAAGCCTTGTGAGTGGTGAAAACTCCAGACTGCTCAACATTTTCCTGAGTGGTGAAAACTACTCACATACTGCTCCACATTGTTATGCGTGTTGAAAACTACTCACAGACTGCTCCACATTGTCCTGTGTGGCGAAAACTATTCACAGACTGCTCAACATTGTCCTGTGTGGCGAAAACTACTCACAGACTGCTCAACATTGTTATGTGTGGTGAAAACTACTCACAGACTGCTCCACATTGTCCTGTGTGGCGAAAACTACTCACAGGCTGCTCAACATTGTTATGTGTGGTGAAAACTACTCACAGACTGCTCCACATTGTCCTGTGTGGCGAAAACTATTCACAGACTGCTCAACATTGTCATGTGTGTTGAAAACTATCACAGACTGCTCAACATTGTCCTGTGTGGCGAAAACTATTCACAGACTGCTCAACATTGTTATGTGTGGTGAAAACTACTCACAGACTGCTCCACATTGTCCTGTGTGGCGAAAACTACTCACAGACTGCTCCACATTGTCCTGTGTGTTGAAAACTACTCACAGGCTGCTCAACATTGTTATGTGTGGTGAAAACTACTCACAGACTGCTCCACATTGTCCTGTGTGGCGAAAAACTACTCACCGACTGCTCCACATTGTCCTGTGTGTTTAAAACTACTCATAGACTGCTCAACATTGTTCTTTGTGGTGAAAACTACTCACAGACTGCTCAACATTGTTCTTTGTGGTGAAAACTACTCACATACTGCTCCACATTGTTATGTGTGTTGAAAACTACTCACAGACTGCTCCATATTGTCCTGTGTGTCGAAAACTATTCACAGACTGCTCAACACTGTCCTGTGTGGCGAAAACTACTCACAGACTGCTCAACATTGTTATGTGTGTTGAAAACTACTCATAGACTGCTCCACATTGTCCTGTGTGGCGAAAACTATTCACAGACTGCTCAACATTGTCCTGTGTGGCGAAAACTACTCACAGACTGCTCAACATTGTTATGTGTGGTGAAAACTACTCACAGACTGCTCCACATTGTCCTGTGTGGCGAAAACTACTCACAGACTGCTCCACATTGTCCTGTGTGGCGAAAACTACTCACAGACTGCTCCACATTGTCCTGTGTGTTGAAAACTACTCATAGACTGCTCAACATTGTTCTTTGTGGTGAAAACTACTCACAGACTGCTCAACATTGTCCTTTGTGGTGAAAACTACTCACAGACTGCTCAACATTGTTCTTTGTGGTGAAAAATACTCACATACTGATCAACATTGTCCTGAGGGTTGAGAACTACTCAGACCGTAAAACATACCTTACTAAGCTATTTCATTAAAATATTACTTTTCCTTTTTAAGAAAATTGTTAACTTTATTCAGTTAAGGTTGGCAAATTTGGTCTGGTCAATAAAACATATTTTTTCAAAGAAAACTTAATATGTTCTAGTATATTTTGGTACTAAACTTAACAATCCGGTTCAAAGAATAACAAAAAAATTATATAATGTTTATTTAATTGGTAAAGGTCTTAAAATAGCTATATACAATTTACTGCACTTTTTTTTACATGCCAACATTGCCTGCACATTTTTATACTAATGTGTATAGGTGAAGAAGGTAGAATTTAGAGCTAGATATATCTGTAGTTACATGGAGTGAAAGTGCGAACATATTTTAGGAAAACCTCTTTCAGTGCGTCCATTAAAGATTCAAATCCCGAACTTACCTTCACTGGCAGACCAGATGAGCTTTAATCTTTAGTACACAGATGCGAATCATTGTTTTATTTCTTTAATTTCAAGTTGAAGCTTTGGGAAATGGTCACTTCTCGATGTAAATCATAAATAATTATAGCGAGTCATGAGGTGTAACAACGGGTAGCGCGTAACCTAGTCAGATCCAAATAGGAAAGTTATTTTAAGTCACATAATTTACTAAAACAATTTAAATAGGTAAATGGTGTGCTCTGGAACTGTTATTTTTCATAGATGTTATCAGAAACCATAAAATAGTACTAATAATAAAATAAAATGTTATCATCAGTGGCGGCTCGTGTATAAGCATTGCAGAATTGCAGCACCCCCTATTTCCACTTGATACTATCAATAACATTTAATATGATGAGTCCTTTATTCTTTAATTCTTTCTTTATTTCTGTAATACAATATATATTCCTTAAGCTTAATGTCAGTACTTCAGTAGCCACCCCCAGTTTATGAAAAGGATACAAAAATCTTTGTATGGAACTGTGCGCTTCATAGTGCAAGCAACGTGGTGTTTGACTGTTGTGCGCATGCGCACACAGGAGGGGGTTGCGGAGGAAGGCGGGACTTCCAGGTAGAGAGAACACTGTTGCTCTCGCAGTGCCGGCTCTGGCGTGATGTTGAAAGGAAGTTTTTTTTAATCAGCGTGTGTTGTGCTTAAAAACCGTGTATCATATTCTTGAATGTGATAAAGTGTAGACGAGTGTAGAATTAGATTATTATTCTGCTTCCAGATATTATATTTGATTCGTTTTTATTTTTCGGTTCTTTAATTTAACAGAAATACAAAATGCGCTTGCAGTACTTTCAATAGAGAAAAATTTCCTAAATTGTCATCCAGAGATCAAGGAGAAACTTATTGAACATTTTGCGCAAATTAAAACAAGAAGAATGGATTTAATTTTTTAATGAATAGATCAAGCTTGAACTGTAACAATTTAAGTTAAATTAAGTAAGAAATGTTTTTTTTGTTAAGATTTTATCAGGTTCCTGAATATTTTTATTTTCCTTTTACACAATTTTAAAACAAAAGCTAAATTTTTTTTGGAGCAGCACCCTCACTAATTTTAGCTACGAGCCGCCACTGGTTATCATTACCCACCACAAAAAAGATATAAAAAAGATTGATCGTATTATTTAAAAGTTTGTCCTAGAATCCTACTATAGTTATTGCAGCCAGGTGTAGCGTTGTAGTGCAGCATCTTGTAGTCTTAATTGGCAAAATTGAGTTAAAAACAAAGCCATACTTTGTGTATTAAATGCGAGATACAGAGATTGCTAGTTTTTACAGGCCTTTCCAAACTGGGCGTCGCACAGTGTGATATTTCAGCAATCTAGCCTGAAAAAAATCAATTTTTCAATTGAACCAAAAGAGTGAAACTATGTTTGTATTCAATAATAGAACATCCCTAGTGTGTGTGTGCGTGATTTGTTTCCTCAAGAAGTGCACGGCATAATGCTGAGACTTGCCCGAACATGTCTATACTCGCACTCGTCATGCGCAGCCCAAACTCACTCTGTTCAGTCCTCTAAGTTCGCTAGACCGGTGTACATCCTCCGTGTTCTCCAGTGGTCTATCTATATTACAGTTATTATTTTCATTGTTTTAACTTATTATTAAGTGATTTATTTTTTCAAAATTATATTTTACTGACCCGGAGACAACTTTAGAAAACGTGAGTAATTTTCACTTAATATAAAAGCTATTTTTTTATTATAAGTAGGTTTCAGTATATTATACCACTTTATACAGCGTGACTGCTATACATAAATTAAAGCTAGTTCTTTCATATATTCAAAACACAAAAAAAGTTATGCGCAAGTTTGCGCACTAAATTTTTTTTCATTATTTACAGAATGAATCCGCCAATTATTCGTAGATCCTTATTTTACATATGGGTGGAAAATTCGAAGAATTCGAGATTTTAAGCCATTTTAGCTTTTATTTTGCAAGAATTGAACAACTCGTCATTTTCTGAAACTGCTCTAAAAAGTATTAAAGCAACAATAAGGAGTTTTTGTCAAAAAATTTAAAAGAGATGGGATAAAGTGGCAAGACATCAAGAGCGGTTCCTGAATGACTATTCATCCTGTATTCAAGGAGATATTACATTTCCTGCGGTTGTGTTTCAAGCTTTCCCAAGTACTTCAACACAAGATGGTGCCATTAACAGGCCTGGTAGGCCTAAAAAGCTTTTTAGTAGCTGTGGTCCTAAGGCTA
>CABFOW010000068.1:0-14596 GCA_902141385.1 Timema californicum | reverse complement strand
TCTTCCGATACTAGTACATCATCGTCCATACGCACAAAATCTTCAAAAATGGGCTGCTGGTCATTTTCATTGCTACTACAAGCGGCAATAGTCTGGTTCCATTCTGCAAGTGTTTCACAGTTCTCTTCCTCCTCTTGTAAGCTTTCAGGTTCCGGTTTATCCGTCACTTTGAATCCAGCTTTTTTGAAGCAGTTACTAATGGTGGTATTGCTCACACAAAACCAAGCTTTTATCGCAAATCTCATTGCCTGTAGGATGTTAATTTCAGGAATTTTATTCTCCTCTATAGATTTAAGAACGTATTGTACGACTTCTTTTCTGTAGTAAACTTTAAATTTGTTGATAGCACCTTGATGCATTGGCTGTAATTTACTCGTAGTATTGGCAGGTAAATACAATAATTTAATGTAGTCTAATTCAGGCATATTATTATAAGCTGTGCAGTTTTCAACAAACAAAACAATTTTTCATTTTTGGGCCTTCATATTGGCGTTCACTTTTTTCAACCAATCCGCGAATAAATCAGATGTTATCCAGGCCTTTTTATTGTTTTGATAACTAACAGGCAAAGTCTTGGTACCTTTGAAGCATCTTGGATTTTTTGATTTCCCAATTATGAGAAGTGGTGGTTTTTCAGTTCCAGACATATTTACACACACAAGCACAGTAATTCTATCTTTGCTCAATTTACCACCATGGCAAGACTGACCTTTGATTGTTAAAGTTTTATCCGGAAGACTTGTAGAATAAGCCCGCTTCATCAGCATTGAAGACGTTACCGGGTGAAAAATCATGTAATAAAGCTGGAAGACTTTTAATCCACTGATTACATTCATTGTTGTCCACAACATTGCTCTCTCCACAAACATTTTTGAAAACGATATCGTTCCTTCTCTTAAAGCCCTCCAACCACCCATTACTGCCAGAAAAATTATCAATATGCAGCTTACTCGCAAATTCTCGAGCTTTTTCCTTAATCATTGGGCTGCATATTGGAATGTTTTTATTCCGTACCTGTTTCATCCATGTCGAGAGACATTTTTCAAGTTCAGGATACTCTGCTGGTCGTAGTCGTTTTAGTTTTCATTTTCCGTCAATACACTGAGAACTTATTTTCTCCTTATTTTGAATAATTATATAAAGAGTTGACTTTGGTAAATTAAACTCGGTGCACAGTTCGTCACACTACTTTCCACTATCATATTCCAATAATAACTTTAATTTATCAGTGGATGTTAGAGAATTACACTTTTTTTTTGACATTTTTTGCACTGGTATTAACTTGTTTCTCGTACAAATTCTTAAATAGTACTGATAAACAAAGCAAGTATGGAAGAAATTAGACTGTTTGTAAACAAGCGTGTCATAGCTTGTCTAAACCTGATAAATTGTCTCACTTATACGGGTTATTGAGCTACCAAGTCCCAATTATAGAGGTAAACATCGAAAAAATCTATGAAATCTAATCTCAGTTAAAAAAGTCTGAAAATTCCCAAAAACAGAGGTATTTTAATGCAAAAGAGGCAGGACCTCATTGTAATTATCAATAACACAGGTTTCTCACATATCCAGGCCCCAGTTAAACAGGTTTCACTGTAATTTATATTATTTGAAAACAAATTTTTCATCAGACTGGAACCTGGGTAGTTAAGGTTGATTGATCTCAGAGTGCTTACAACAGAAGTTTACTGAAGCAACAAAATAAAGTGAAGTAAAGGCTGAACTGGTTTTGTGCTAGTGAGCTCTACCAGTGAACGTGTCTGCTGCCTTAATTAAACAAATTGAGCTACTATAAATATCTATAACAATTACGTTACTCGCAACACGATTGGTTGACAGTAACACGTGGTAGTGTAGAGTGAAAGTTGGTTTGATATGTTTAGCATCGCGTCTTACTGCCCATTCGGGTTATAAGCATGTCTACTAATCACACTAATGGGTTAAGTTTGAGTAAGGTTGAACTAAGAGAAAGTTTACCGACATTTGCGTGGAGTGAGGGTGGAAAGCCACCTAATAAAACCACCCTCACTATATCTATGACCCATATTTGAACTCCGATCTTCCCATCATCGGCAGAATTGAGAGGAATGTGCAATAGAAACAACTTCAACGTGATCAGCTTACTAAACTTTTTTTTAAATCTCGACTTGAGTTGAATACGTGCTGGGGTTCTACAATGTGGTTTTATCAGGAAAGGGACATTCTCCTTTATCTTTAGGTGAGTGCTGAGACATTTCTTCTTCGTTATCTTTAAAATCCTTCCCCCCTTTGATCAAATAACTAGAAAACCCCTGTATTTAAACGTACCACAAAAAACAAATACATAACTTATGCTCTCTCTTTCTATGTACACCAGTATTTCACCCAGTCTTAAGCTGTACACATTTAATTGCACTAATAGGATGAAAGAAGTAGAATTTAGGGCAAATGTACCCGCATTTATCGCAGAGAAAGAGTGGGAAACTTTTTAAGAAAAACACTCACAGTACACCCGGTCTGTATTCGAACCTCGACCTCCCCATCAAAGGAAAATTAGAATAGATTACTTATTCGTTTAGTCTAAGTGTCTAGCTATGCTGGTGGTTTACGTCTACAGTCTCTTTGATTTGGGTTGTCCCTGGCAACAGTCCATGAGCTATGCCTGGCATCTGACACTCTCGACAAAGTGATCTTAATATCTCTCTTTTCTCAAGCGAATGATAGCAACTGTTATCTACCAAATGTTTAGCTTAATAACTTTTTGTGTTTGGACGTGAAACAAGATAGAAAAAAGGAGTAGAGCTTGCGTACCATACAAGAATCGATAAACAATAGTCAATGGTAAAATAAGAAATCGTTGTCAGTCCGTTCGTCATTTCAAATGTCTCCAAACTTCCACCCTCAGATGTATCCTTCTCTCTCTCTTGCGTAACAATACACCTTGTGTCTCTCTCCTACTACTTCCAAGGTCGTTGCCCTCTGCGTCTGCCGGAGCGTGGTGGGGATAGGCTGAGGGCGTCGGGACGCTCCGCCCCCTGACTACCAGCAGGAGGCCAATACCAGCGCGGTGGACACTTGCATTGGGCGGGTGTACTGCGGGCTGGTCTAGCACGCCAGGCGCACTCACTCTGCGGACAGACACCGCCGTTTTAGACCATAGTCGACCCTTCATCTATTGGCACTTAGCTGAGAGCTACCTATGGATGTCAATTTTACCTAATGTATCGATACATTTACCATTTTATGTATCGCAAGGTATATATTGAAAGCTACTATACATTTATCAAATTTTATATATTTATCAGTTCTTTCCGAATAATATATTGAATTGCATTTCTCTAGGAGAGCCCAAATGGCATTATTAAGATGGCTGGTGCTCTATAATTATATTTCTCTCCCCTTTTCACATTTTAATATTTTGTTTTGCTGTTGAAAATATCAGAAAATTTTTGTAAAAATAGGAAGAAAATCGTCTTAGTTAATAATTATAAAGAAAAAAAATCGTTCACTTTATATTGAAAAAACAAAATTTAAAGTGCAGTCAAATCTATTATATTTATCAACACATTTATCGAATACTAGAATATCGATACAAATATATCGGTTATTTTTTAAATACATCGGTGTATTTTAAGATAATCTCCTTGCCATCCTTACCCGTATCGGTAGCCGTGCCATACGAGAGTATCAACTCGTATTGTTTGACTGTAATGGAGAGTTCATGATTAGACTTTAAATGTAGAGTGATGAGGATGATTATGAAGATGAGTCATCAACCTGAAGGATGGTTTGATACTCTTCCCACCAATCTAGTATTGGATATACAGTCAACCCTTCGGCTGGTTAGTGTTGTTCGCACTATATGGTAGACTGATCATATACTAGGGAAGTTCAGAAAGTAAAAGTAGTTTTACATTACATTTCGTACTGAAACTCTACGAGTGAGCGAGAAAGACCCTACAAATTTGCCGGAAAGGTATTTTCACATACGGGGATCTCCTACATGCCACAATCGACATGGGACACACGGCTTTACTTCCCCTCCGAAGGAAGCTGCGCAATGGATTTTTATCTTTCAAGAAAAATCCGTTGATCTAGACTGTGTTTGAACCCACGAACATTGGATCCTGAGGCGAGCAGCTTACCTATAGACCACTGAGGTTGATCAATATGAAGTAGCCTACTGATGGTTTTTTTGACAAAATACTTTGACCCTTATTCTACACGAAAATGACGTCACATTTCCTATCTATTATGCCTTTTCATCCCTTTCCCACTAGCGTAATTAAGATGCACTTAGTCTGGATGGCTAGTAAGATGTGGAAGTAATAATAAACAAAAAAGAAATTTGACAGCTCAAAGAGCTACTAGCAGGGCTGAACCAAGGGTGGTGGTGTTTGAGAGGTTTAATCTCTTTCCCCTTCCCACCAAAGTATTATTGATATCATATTTTTGTGTTCCTGCTCAATGCCTGGGCTAGAGGCTTATTGAAGTTTTAAAAATTATAACAGTGATTGCCCTAATTACATTTTTAAATAAATAGTACGATAAATTCGTAAATACTTTCTCAAATAGTCCATTGTAGTTTGAAACAAAATTTTCAAAAATTGGTTTTTAGTGTAGCCTCTTTAAATCAATTTTCTTTTAAGAAATAACAAACAGTTTTGCTATTTATACTAAAAAGCACTTCTCAGACTAAAATCAAACATAAATTCTCAAAGCATTTTTGATCAATTTCAAAATTAGGTTATCAATAAACTACCCTTATTTGGTTGGGGGACTTCACCACGTGCCACCACGGGTAACAAAAACTCCCACTCATTCACAGGAAAAAATAATTAGATACGGCCTTTACTGTGTTCTTCAGCTGTCGCTTTTAACGGATGCAATGTTGAAAATTTAAGATGGTTTTAAAATAATGGGGTTGAGTGCTGTTTCAGTCATATTATGTTTTTACTATCTATTACGGTGACCTGGTGGTCTAGGGGTAAGGTGTCAGACTTCTGTGCTGGCGGCCGGGGTTCAATCCTCAGTCCCGGCACAGATTTATCTGATTACCAAACCCTTCCTTAACCTCTGACTAGACATCTTGTGAATGTGGAGAATGCCAGGCCTGCACCATGGTTCGGATTCCACGTTAAACTGTAGGTCCTCCATTTCATCTCACAATCACCCTACCATTACACATTAGCGTAAGTGAGTATAACCCGAACGGGTAGTAAGACGTGGTGCTAATAATAATAATAAAAATAATACTATCTATTACTAGTTCACCAATAGAGCTCTATTCACACCTTGGAATAATTTCTTGATCACATGATCACGCACTTTCTTTTAAGAGCGCCACCTACTTGGAGGGAAATATCCACATACTGCGGTGCTTATAATGGAAAGAGCAGTGCTGAAGTTTCTACATCACTAAAACAATCCTAAGTTTGATTGATTAAATAGCCAAGATATTATATTTGTTGGTTAAGATTATGGCCACATCTAAGCATCATATTGTTTAAATTGAAAAATTACACATGGACATGGTGATTGGATCTGGGACCTTTGGCCTAGTACACCAATGCTCTAATCACTTAGCTATCCAGGCGTAGTCCCGTGCCCAAGGCCATTCTTCACTCATATTTTAAGGCAGAGTCTGTCAGGGGTGGATACAGATCATTTTCATAAAGGGGGGGGGGGGACATAATTATAAATAACATAGTTATTTACAATGTTAGATTTCTGTTTAGATCCATTTAATAGTTTCTCATTAATATTTGATCTTATGCAAGTTTTAATCTGTGATCATCCTCCCAAAATTTTTTTTAAATCATCTAGTTTGTATTATCTATTTGGAGTAGCCCTCCTTCAACAATTTTTTGAAAAAAGGTTCATTCTAGATGCTTTGTGTAGTATTAATCTTTAATTTTTTTAAATTATATTATTTCACAAATTATAAGCCATTTAAAGTGTTCCTCGCCTAGAAATTTTTGAAATGTGGCTGCCCCTCGAAGCTATTTAGAGTAATACTCACCTTAATTTTTTAGGATGGTCAGATACCTCTAGAAGATAATAGTTGAAGTGGTCTTCCACCGACAAAATTTTGAAAATTGAATTATTTCAGAAACTAGGATATTTGGGGTTGTCCTCGCCTGAAAATTCTTCAAAATTACATACATCTAGAAGCTATTTGGAGTTGTCCTCCCCTAGGTATTTTGAAATTTGAATGACCTTAGTAGCTATTTAGAGTTTTCCTCTCCTGACTTTTTCTGCCAGGTAGATGCCTAGTAGTTATTATAGCGGTCTTCTTCGGCAAATTTTTGACAATAGAATGCATCTAGAAGTCATTTGGAATTTGATTTAAGGCCATCTCTCAGCTTCATATTCGATAATACCAGGAGATTTGAAATATATCTAGGGGAGGAATTTATTTCAGGGAGGGGAAAATTATTTCCAGGGGGTCAAAGTCCCCACAATTCCGCTGCCCCTGCCGTCCACAAATGCTCTATATTCGGTATTCGTGGATGAACTGCTCTCAGGCGATTATTAGTCTTCTTTGATGTGTGGTAGTCTACCGTCTCTATGCGGAACAATATTCGTTACTCGCTATGCACGACAAATATTCTTACATGAAAACGAATATTTGTTTCACACTTGCGTGAGTCATATCGAGAATTGAATAAACGTGGACGAATAACGCACGTATGGACCCTGCTTAAGAGGTGTCTGCGAGTAAAAAGACAAAAAAATTGTATAATTTATCTCTTTTGAATTTTCTTGCTAAAGTTTGAACTCTCATTTGTTTGTTTTTTGTATTAATTTTCTAGCTTTCACAGGGGGGCCAACTTACCCCTGGAAGCCCCCTTGAATCTGTGACTGGAGTATGTGATGGACATGTGAAAATCGTCATCTATGTATGAGTAATCAATTGATATCACGAGCTATCAAAAAACGCAGCCAACTTCGACTCAAGAGGGACTTTATTTGAATCGAGTCGAAGGTGGCTGCGTTATATCATAGCTCGTGATCTTAATTGATCACTCATTGGAGCTGATGATTTCCGCACATTCATCACAGACTCTGCCTTAAAATATGAGTGAAGGATGACCCTGGGCTGAGGATGACTCCAGGATAGCTCAATAGTTATAGTATTTGCTTACTTAGCCAAAGATCCCGGGTTCAACTATCATGCACAGGTATCATTGTTCAATTTAAAAATCCTAACTTTGTTTAAAACTTTCAGTTGTTGACCTTTTATCTTATAATTAGTTGTTCTAGGAAGGCTGTATTTATGTTTCAAACTATTTACTTTGATCTCAGGATTGCGAAATTTCGCGTGAAACGTCATTTAAATTAGCTAGTTTTGCCTTCTTGTGATTTTTATTTCAAATTATAAAACTTAAATTTAAGGCTTATTTACGATGTTGATACCAGTCACAATAATTACAAATTGTACAACTAAAAATGTTGCACAAGGAATCATAAACTAATACAAATGATTGAATATGGCTGTATTTATGAAGTTCATATATTTAAAATATGATTGATGACGAGCACGGGATGAGGTTGGATGGATCCTTGGAGTGGATTGGTACGTTCTCAAAGGTCCTGGGCTCAATCACCATGTACAGTTGTCACTTCTCAACCTATATTCAAATGACACAATTTAGGTCTCCGTAACTGAAATCAAACCGAGAATATTTGGCTCCTTTAGGCGTTGGTCGCTGAGGTTGGACAAATATTTCATAAAATATTAAATTTCTTACACTATGTCTCACTACCCATTCAGGATATCAGTATTTAACTATGCCAATATAGTAGGGATGAGTCAGGTTGAATTTATAAGATATATACCCGCATTTGCGTCGAGGAAAAATAGGAAGCCATTTAGAAAAATAATGCACCTTTCAGGGATTAGTTCTCTATCCCCTATCATAGGTAGGTCAAACTAGATGAGCTGAACGTTTAGTCCACGTGATCATAGATACGAGTGTTATAAATTATGGCTATCTTAAATTATTTTATATTATTTATATAAATTTGGGTCGTAGATTACGTGTACCAAATGTTGGGCTCATTTGGATTGGTTTGCCGTTAACAGGGATGTTGGGGTTTGAATCCACACATGTACTATTGCTAGTTTTCCCTCAATCGTTTTCCAATATTCCTTCTACGCAAATTCGGGTATATTTTCTCTGAATTTTACCTTTAAAATTCGTACTCAGTCAGTGTAGGCCTAGTTAGATGTAAATAGGCTGGAACGAAGATTAAGAAGCGTTACCCGCCTCGGTGGCGTAGTTGGCTAACGCGATAGTCGTCTTGAGCTCGACCGCCGAGGACGGGGAGATCGAGGTTCGAATCTCGGTTTGGTGAACTAAATGGTTTTCCACTCTCCCTCCACGCAAATGCGGAATCACTTCCTCTAATTCAACCTTCCCAATTCCCAATCCATTAGCGTAATTAGTACTTAAAGCGTATAACCAAAACGGGTAGTAAGACTTGGTGCTAAATAATAATAATAATTAAGAAGCGTTGAAAAATTATTAATATAAATCCCGCTTTGGTGGTTACATGGTCTAGATCATTAATCTCACCAGTAGATTCCAATAAGAGGGAGATCGAGGCTTGAATCTCAGTAGGGTGTACTGAGGGTGACTTTTCCAAAATGATTTTCCAATCTCTCTCCACCAAATGTGGGTACACTTCATCTAAATATAGCCTTACTAATACCTAAAACTATTAGCGTAGTTAGTACATAATCATTTAACCCGAACGGGTTAGAATATAATTTTTTTTATCGTTTCATACACTAAAATATAGAAAATTAAGCTAAATTTAATCTGATAGGTTCATACCTTATATATGGAATTAAGTAATATTTATTTTTATAGTACAAATAATCCATATAAAATCACCTTTTTAATCACCCTTATAACTATTATAACGACGTGGTGCTGATTTTTTAAATTTAAAATTGATTTAAAAAAAATCATCTAGGACGAAGACCCACACCAGTGGGTACACGTATTTCAACGAAATGCAGCTACATTCCTTATGAGTTTTACCTCCCTCATTAGTGTAAATATGCGGATATCTTGGATGGGTAATAAGACATGGTAAGGGGGGAAATCTAGGACAGCGCAGTTTTTGGCATTCAAATGGGGCAGAAAGTCCATGAGATAGTAAGGTAGAACAACTGTCAATCTTTTCCTCGAGTTCAAGGAGATGCCGTTATTTCAGCGAGTAGCAGGGGTGGTGGGCGTGGTCATGACATGGATCACTAGGAGGGGTGAGGGGGTGTTATCAAAAGAGCGGGTCTGGAGGGAGGAAGAGCGTGCTACCATCTAGTGGCGGACAGAATCCACGACAAAAGACTTCTTTGACGATATTTTCAATGACAGCCAACGAACGTCAAACGGGTGGCTCATATCTTAAGACGTACCTCTGTCACTAAATTTTGACAGTTGGAACGTTACAAACGCTATAAAAGCTTTAAGCCTGAAAAGTCAAATGATCCGTTTTCCACTGGTATATTCTGAGGTAAATCACAGCTAACAGAGAAAGAAAAGTTCAAAATTTACGTGTGTTTTATTATTAATAAACGTTCGTAGTGTACGCGTTGCTTTGTTGTATAGCTTTTCTTTCAAATTTTATTTCGGGGGGATTATTTAATTTTTCTAACTGCAAACATGCAATTGAATATTTTATTCATTCTGTAATTGTTGAACTATTACAAAGAAACTGCGAGTGTGAAATGTGGTGAAGAGACATGTTACCAATCAGGATGAAAATTGTGGAAGATTGGGGATGTAGATAATATGTTAGAAAATGTTTGTTGCATTAACTGATATTTAAAAAAAATCTTTCAATCTCATGAAATACAGTCTTTAAGCTTGGATTAGCAGTGACCTTGGTAAAATAGTGCTGGGTGGAGGTTGTGAGGGATAGTTGAGAAAGTGCTTCTTTCTGATTCCTCTACTTGTGGCTTAATATGTGCACTTTGGTCTTAAGGGCCCAGTAAGTTTTGGGACCAAAGGCTACTAAGGGGAAACTGTCAACAACCTTTCAAGACTTTTTACCGCTTCCTCAGCTATTGGCTCAAGATGTAATCTTTGACCTTGAAGAAGCGATGGCGAAGATTTAAGGGCCCTAACCAGAAACTGTCGGCTGAAGTTGAGCAAATTCTCATTGGATTGTTTTTACTTCTTAATTTACGTGTGGCGTGACATCTTGAAATGCGACCTTGGATCTTGGGGCAACAGTGACCCGGCATGAACCTCGCTGACCAAGGGCCGACAGCAGCGGTCGACAACCGCGTCATAGTAAGTGTTTCATGTCTGATTGTTAAATATTGTATCTTTGACACTTCGACATTATGTTACATTATATTCATACACCTTTTGAAGGACCGTATTGGTGGCGAAGGTCTAAAGGCAACAATAGTGTCAGACCAGATTGCTGGTGATGGGAAGATCAAGGTTTGAATCCCAGTCAGATGTGCTGAGAGGTTTTTCCCCCCTTAATGGTTTTCCACTCTCCCTCGATGAAAATACGAGTATGTTTCCTCTAAATTTTACTTTACTCATCCATATTCGCGTAGATACTATATTTTTATAACATAAATGGGTTCAAAGACATTTTGTAAAAGAAAAAAAAAGCCTTCTGTAAGCTGGTAGACTATTATCTGGTACAGTCACGCCGGTAAAAATTAGCCACTGTACTCCTGGGAAAACATCACATTTCAGTTGGGTTTTTTTTAGTTTCAAACGGTAACTCACATATTATTTTTAATATTGTGGGCTGCAAAGTAATTGTTACTCCAGATTTTTGAAAAATTACACGTGGACACAAGAACTTTGGCTTAGTTCGTCAATGCTTTACCACTGAGCTATCCAGGAGTTTTCCCGGGACCAGGGTCATTCTTCATTCATATTTCAATTCACGTGTCCAGGCATCACTTTTCATCTAAATAATACAATCTTCCTTAGCCAAAATAAATAAAATACGGCTTCATTCGATTGGTAAAAATTGTGACCATAAGAATTGATAATCTCACTTTAAATAAATTCACTTTTTATATTTATAAAGAACCATTATCTTGCTCGTTGAGAGGGCAGTTATCTCACATATTGGGCACGGGGATATACGTCAGTGGTTCATGACTATCCACTATCTCCTCAAGCCAATGTAGGTTGATTTATTATGAACTCTACCTTCCTTACACCTAATCCATTAGTGTAACTAAATACCAATAGCTCAGACGAGTAATAATACTAGTTAAAAAAACAAGGCATATAAAATACGTGTCTAAGATGTGTACTGATAACTGACAGACTCGTAGCTCTAGTTGTTAATTCGGCTATTATTTTCTAAAAAAAAAAGACACTACATTTCTTCTCTGTATAGCTTACGTTCCAGTTGTTAATGGATAAGTTCATATAAGTAATAATAATAATAAGAAGAAGAACAATAGGTGGGCCTTCAAACGTAGCAATGATATGCTTTGCAAAGTCCAGAATAATCGTGCTATTTAAGAAGTGGTTCATTAGATCTAAATATGCTTCACGCTAAAATGGAAGGGAAAAATGTAAACATATTCCTATAGGATAAATAACCCAGCATTTAAAGTTTTATATTATAAAAATGAAAAGTTTAAATTAACCCATTTCAAACTGTCACAGCTATGAGATCAAAGTTAATAGTAAAACATAATCTAGCTTCCTCAAACAAATCAAGTGATTATTTAACAGGGTCATAAAAGAACGTTATGAGATAATAAATGAAGAATGTTTGAGTACCTTTAAAGATTCAGAACTGCCATTCCTATAAGGACTACAGCAGTGTGGGAATATTTCCCACCAATTAGGCGACACCTTTGACATTAGCACACTTAGTGTAAAAATGAAGGTATTACGAGCCACAACACGACACCTTCCTTACCTGTATGCTTCTGTATCACTCAACTAAATGACAGGAACACTAGCAATAAACAACAAATAAAACATTTAAAAAAATCTGTATGAACTAAACTATTATTTTATTTACCTCTGGATGATGCCCAAATTTTCACAGCTCCACAGTAATATAACATTCTCATAATATATTTGTAATATTTTACAGTAATTTGACTGTAGTATTTTTTAATCTCAGGGTCTTAATACCTGTGTACATGATAATTAATATAATTTAGTAAGGAAGAGAGTATTTTAGAGATAATCTACAAGCATTTGCGGTGAAGGAGAGTGGGAAAAAACAGTCTCAATAAACCCAACCTGGATTTAAACCCCAATTTTCCCGTCTTAAGCGGGCCAGTCTACACACGAGAGCCATGCCTTAGACCATTCTGTCACTGAAGCAGGAGACTTGAGTAGAAAATATACTTTTTGTAATCTTTTAAAAATAACAATCTTTTGAATTAAATGTAATATTTTAGCAATTGACAATTGAAACAGGCTTTAAAAACCAAGATTATTTTAGTCAACCGCCCAAAGAAATTTAATTCATTTTTATTTGATTTTTAAAATATTATTTTAATATTAGGGAGTAGGGGCCTTCACATTTTTAAGGTAATTCTCAGCAGTTAAATTCTTCCGATTACTTAATCACTTAAGCATTTGAAGGAACATATCTCACACTGTGATATTTATTATGGGAAAAGGCAGCTCTTAAACTTCAAAACTACCAATATAATCTTCAATCATAATACAATTTTATCTTTATAGCATATTGAAATTGGACTTTTTTATTTGTTTTTAGGAAGTACATATAAGTTTATAGCCGTTTATATTGATATAGGAAATGTGAAATTTCGCGTAAAGCATTTATAATAATGAGTTAATTTCTCCCTTTTTTGAAGTTTTTAAATTATAAAAAAAATTAGGGGCTCTAATATTTTAGGAATATTTTTAACATCCATCCATGCGAGTACCATATTTTGAAGTTACAAACCACTTTTTAAATAATGTAAGATCTCTGAACGTCTGCAAGAAGTCTCAGCACACAGGTAGGCTTTCATCTTAATTTATTTTAAAATATTGATCTTAATAAGCCCATAAATAATGTTGTCAAAGTTATTTCTTAAAGTATTCAAGAGACTCCTTCATATTTACAATATTTATCAAATGGAAACTATTCACCATAAAGGAACTGAAAATAAAAATAAAATAAAAAGAACTAATGTTTGATTTTCGCTACAAAATAAAATTATACTACTCACCGTAAACAGGCAATGAATCGCATTTAAACTTTCTTCTATGTCTAAATCACAAGGTTTATTGTAAAGCCAAACGACACTTCAGATGTTTTAGTGATTTTTGTGCAAATCAACATCTTAATACCCCCCCTTTTTTTAGAAAGCTCAACCCCTTTTTTTATGTAATCAGAAACCCTGTCACTTTAGTGTCCGTACATTTGGATGAGATAAGACTTCAGAAAAATTGACATTTACTGGGCTATATAAGTATAAAAAAGGTAAAGATTGATTTTAAAATATTAAATTAAAAAATGTTGAAAGAGTGCATCCTTATACTACCGATTTACACTATGTAATTCATATATTATATTTCAAAAGCTTGAATCTTCATTTTTAAAATTGACTAGACTGGATATCATTGCTGAGGGAACTGCATGGCATTTATTAGGAAACAGTATTGTCCTATCGTTTTTGTGTGGTCCATATCTCCAAACATATACAAGTTTGGCAACACTGCTTAGTCGATGTTGCAAGTAGCTCCTTCTTACCACAGCACACCACTTTCAGACATAATTGAGAATGAGAAGATTTGGCAACAGTTGACCGGGAGAGAGCGAAGATAAAGCTTTCTTTCATAAGACCTGCAGTTCCCTCAGCAATGGTATTGAGTGTAGTATATCACCTCTTATTCTGGCTTTGTGTTTTTACTTGATTTTAATTTGTTTAGTGTTATTTTAGCCCAATGTTTAACCGACTTGTCATAATCTCACTCCTTAGACCAATTAACCTTTGACAAGTGTAACCGGTTTGAATAGAAGATTTGGCTCAGTTCATGCGAGCTTACTTGCGTACTGAGTTATATCATGAGAATTCCTGATGCCGATTACCAAATGCATGTTCTGATGCTTCCATAAGGGAAGTACGAGAACAAATTAAATCATGACCTGACACTACATAACACATATAATAATTTAAACCATAGCCTACTTAAAGTGATATTTCACGAAGTTTAAATAAATGGATTAATATACAGGGACCAATATAAAAAAGCCTCTATGGCATCAGTTCACAATCGAACTATATCGATCGAGAAACCATCGTTATGCTGACGAAGATAGTGCTAACCTCTGTGGAAAGAGGGCGTCATGTGGTCAGCACAACGAACCCTCCAACCACGAACTAATATAACTAATTCAAAATCTACGCGTGCTTCTAGAGATATGTGCGAACAAATTACTCGATGAGGGGCTGGGCGAGAGCCCTCCGCAGATCATTAGAATTCGACAAGAAGGGCTTTGGGATGTATGTGGGACCGGATGGTCACATAGTTCCTAAGCCTCTGGAGAAGAAGATTAGGGTGTGACAGAGTCACAACGTGGAACGAGTACAATTACATGGACTTACCATCTGTCTCCATTTGGCTGTTCTACAAGGCTC